>SSHR01000596.1:0-86552 GCA_006518225.1 Fusarium neocosmosporiellum | reverse complement strand
ACCCCCGACCGACCGCCGCCTCCTCCCCCGGTGCCCTCGTCCGATCCCCATCTGATCGCCGCCGAAGATAAGCAGCAGCAGTCCACCCCGAAGCCCGTCGCCGATCATGGCCTCTTCGAGATGGCACCCTCTGAGGCCCTCGCCCTACTGAGCGCCGGCGTCGAGCTGCTCGTCAGGATAACCGGGGACGTGCCCCCGACGCCACCTCCAAAGTCTCCCACCGTACCGCACATGAGCGGCATGCAGGCCGAGAAGGAGAACATTGTGCGATCACACTCGGACAAGAACCTCGCAAGGCTGAGGAAGCAGGCCGAGCTCGAGGCCAAGAAATTGGCCGCCGCCGCCAAGGAATCGCCAGCTCCAAAGCCAGAGAGTCACGACTCGGGCGCCATTGACGGCGTCCGGCTGAAGCAGCCCGCGGGCCTCATGTCGCCGCCTCCTCAATCGGAGCCGTACGTTGTTGTCGGCGTCGATTCGCAGCCCGTCAATCTCCAGCACAGCGCCATCACACGCAAGTTTTATAGCAAGAACGAGCCGCCCATTAGCATCAACCAGTATCTCCAGCGTCTACACCAGTTCTGCCCGATGAGTACGGCAGTGTACCTCGCCACATCTTTATACATACACCGATTGGCAGTTGACGAGCGAGCCATTCCAGTTACTCGACGCAATGCCCATCGGCTGGTCTTGGCTGGTCTTCGGGTTGCAATGAAGGCGCTCGAGGACCTATCCTATCCTCACGCCAAGATGGCCAAGGTAGGAGGTGTCAGCGAGGCAGAATTAGCCCGTCTAGAAATCAGCTTCTGCTTCTTGGTCGGGTTCGAATTGGTTGTAGGCGAGAAGCGCTTACAGAAGCACTATCAAAGATTGAAAGAGGGAACAGCCCAGCATCAGCACATCCTCGAGAATCTGGACGTGCCCACACTGAGGCTCGGCAAGAGGCCGCGCGAGGAGGCACAACCAGTGGCTTAACGACGCATATACCATACCTATACTATTTTCCATTTGTCGAGGGAGTTTTACCAGAGCATATGTGGGGGGGCATTGCACTATTTGTACATACGGGGTCACGGCCATGTCGAGGATTAGTATTTTGTGGGATAACTTGGCACATAGTCTAGGCGCGGCATTGATGGGAGACGGCAAAGCACATATGAAGCGAATATTGAGTTTCGATACCCAGACTAGGTCAGGAATTGACAGCATTCAAGGAAGTGCTTTGTTGCTCTGAGTATGCGAAGATGACCATTGGCTGTCACCAGTCATGAGGTTAACAGTGTTTCGATCAAACAACGACGAGCTCCGTCACACCAACTATACTCTGACGCAAGAATTACACTACTTTGTGCTGTTTTTGTGCGCGCATGTCCCGTTTTGATGTCCTCGTGGCCCCCTTTCGGATAAGACGCGAAGAGGAGGGTTACATGGTCAACCGTCGTTCGGGTCGGAGCGAGAAACGAAGCTTCGGTGAAGGATGGAGGTTTGTCTCGGTCAAGGAGGTCATGGGACGGTAGAATTGGAGTGATGGTGGATGCGAGAGAGAGTTCAATATTGTTTCACAGTGAAAGTTCAGTGTCTTGGGGAATTTGTCTGGGAGATGCCACCTTCAACATCAACGTGTGGGCACCACTCGTGGCGGGATTCGCAAGCAACTGACATAACGAATTTTGTATAGCCTTCCTCTCATTGCTGTTTAATTTCTTCTTTTCTCGCATCTACAACCTTTAGCTGGTTTTGTTGTACTCAACAGGATGTTGCAGCCGGCGAACTGTCAGATCCAGCAGATCGTCCAGCTACCACCACTAAATAAACCTGGTTGATGATCCTCGCTTAGTCCAATTTTAGCTATATCCGGGTGGCACTGTATACTTGCCTTGTTTAACTATCAGAAGAACAAAATGTCTGATGGTTTCATCAGATAGAGGAGTGCCTGGACTCATCAGCCATTCGGCGTTCTTCTGGCAACAGCCACGAGGATTCTTGAAACGAAAATTAACCACACTCATCTTTCCCTATTGTTATCGACAACAGTTGGACCTCGGTAGTAGCCAATGTGGAATAAGCGATACCTAATTACAACAGGGTGACGGACTTGCAACCTACATCAGCCCGACATGCGCAGCCCCGAGTACTTCCACTGGTCGACACCGAAGAACCATGGACTTCCCACGTCAACGCAAGCATTTCTAATTGCGACCAGTTCGGATCTTGTCAGAAGAGAGAATACGAGACTATACCCAGACCGGCGTTCCCAAGGATACGTGGGGCAAATACGAACCATCATCTCTTGGCACACAGCTGTGCTGGTCGACATGCCGCTTTTGTGATTAGAAACTCAAATCATGAACCTGGCACTAAGATATGAAACGATTCAGCTGTGATGATCGAGGTTGGTTCGCCCGTAGGTTGCTCAACTGAGCACAGGTTCGTGAGCCAGATGCAGTCATCCTCCCACTTGCATGAGCCCGACTCCTACAAAAGTCAACTAAAGCAAGGTACGAGACAAACCCGCACCACAAGCCTCGATTGAAACTTTTGTTCCATCCCATGACCTGTCGAATCTACATGAGTGGTCTCACTTGAAGGAGGGGGGCGTGTCAGGGCACCATGAGAGAAATACATTCATGTCCGAGAAGCAAGTACCCAAGAAACGAAATCCGAGTTCAACACAAGGTGGAAACGCGCACTGCGAGTTTCGATACAGCCGAGTATCCATCCAACACGAACTGGAAAAAGGGTTGTGGAGCACACCAAAGTTCCCTCTTCTTCCGGCGTGGGGGAGGGGCTCTCGATGTCCTGCGCTAGCGCGCGTGGGTACCTGGGGGAAGAGAGGAGAAGGAAAACACCAAGGCTCGCAACATGGGTATATTTTGGGACTTTGGTAGAGCTTCACATGCGGTCAACTTGACTTGATCTATAGGTATGCAGCTATGGAACGTAGGAGGTGCATTAGTTGCCGTTGTTACCGGTCTTGAGACTAGAGCTATCAGCGATTGCATCACCACTCATTTTCTCCATCATCTTTTTTCATGAAACTGGATTTACCCATCTACATGGTCACAAAACATGGTTACAAACAAAACAGTCAAGATATTCCCTCGCCATCTTCCCTCTTCTTCCGTTGCCTGACACCCCACCTCTTCCTCAGACCCCATGACACCACAAGGCATCCAACCTCAAAATGGGAAAGGGGAGTTTTCCCCTCCCTCGTAGATCGACGAGGGGGTGGTGGGGGGTGTAAGGATTCAAACCATCCTCATTCAGCTGTGCATGTACCCTGGCTTGCAGCAAGTTTTTTTTGAGTCACTCATCACTGGTCAATGGCTGGGATGTCCAATCGCATGCTTTTTGAAGGTGTGTCAGTCATGTTGGGCCAATTCCCTCAGGCAACAGTTGCGACTTCGGACTTTTAGCTCTATACTTCGTTCAACGTTGAAACGGTCTTGAATGACAATCTGTATAAGAGTCAAACTAGAATAGATGACTGAATGAATGTGGTGAATGTAACTACTGCAAACTGTTGAAGTCGTGCAATCTTGGTGGGCAGTGTTGAAGTTCCTTGATCCCATACTGAAGCAGAGTTGAATCTGCCATGGAGCAACGTAAAGCTACTCCCAGGCCGTGTTGAAATGCGTGGCTAACCATCAAACCGAGTAACAAACTAATAGTCGCTTCCTCGACTCAGAATCTCCTTGCTAGACTCTCGAAGCAGGATCGTCTACAAATCATTAGTCACAATCCAGTCTAGGCGTAGATATACTCACATGCTCAAACTGAGCCGTGTACGACCCCTTGACGTCCGCAAGAGGCTCATAAGCCTCAAGCAGACCGTTGGAAACCAGGCAATTCAGCTTTTTCAACCCGTTAGCACACACACACATCCTCAACACATCGGCGTAGCACTCACCCCGGCCAAGTACCGCTCCTGGCCGAGACGCTCAAGGTAGCGCCGGCAAAACACAATGTTACCAAAGTTCTCCTTGATCACCTTGTGCAGCTTCTTCGCCGAGGCAAAGGGCAGCGACGCCGGTGACGGACCACCATTCTCCAGCTTGTAACCGTAGATTCCGACCTGTTCCGATGTCAGTTCAAGTTTCCCCCTTCGTGAACTCGACCACTCACGTCATCGTACAAGCGGCCGCGGCCCGTGGTCCCAAACGTCTCGATGGCAAAGATCTCCCCCTCCTCCATCTTGGTCTGGTCCGAGTTCTTGATGAAGGGGATCGACTTGCCGCCGTGGATCCGGTAGTGCTGGATGTTGTGCGCGCTGATGTTGCGGACCGGCTTGACCGGGTACGTCTTGCCGCCAATCTCTACCTCGTAGCTCTCCATGGCCTCCTGGATAGCCGCGCTGACGTCGCAGATGCGCACGTCGATTCCAGAGGCCTGAGGCACCATCGTCAGAACCCTTGTCGCCGGTTGAATGTAGAGAATGCTTGCTCACCTTGATGCCGCTATTGGTCGCGTCCTTGACCGCCGCGAGGAGGTTATCATACGTGGGGTCAAATGACATGGTGAACGCGCTATCGACGATCCATCCGTTGATGTGCACGCCAAAGTCGACCTTCATGACATCCTCGTACTTCAGGACTACATCCTTCTGGCCAGGGTTGGGCGTGTAGTGTGCCGTCTCGTGGTTGAGGCACAGGCCCGTGGGAAACCCCATGCCGGACTTGAGGCCATCGCCCGGTTCGAGACCCTGGTTGCCGAGGAGGGCTCGCACGCCATCCTCGATGCCGTTGGCAATGTCACGCAGTGTCTGGCCGGGCTTGACGCTCTCCTGAGCCCACTGACGTACTTGGCGATGCACTTCTGCCGCCCTGCGGTAGTCGTCGAGGAACGTAGGGTCCTCGAGTTGCTTGCGGCCAAGGGCACGCAGCTCCGCCGCAGTGGTGCGAGCCGTGTTGGTATCCTCATAGTCAAGAAACTCTCCAGCAGGATACTGTCCGGGAGCAAAGAGCTCACTCAGCGGCACCCTCGGGGGGGATGATTGGTGAGTGGCCTTCTTGGCCTTCTTCTTCTTGGGCTTTCTCTTCTTCTTTTTCTTCCTATCAGATGCATCCGTCAACGGCACGGCGCCAACGACACCCTCGTCATCATCGTCGTCGTCGCCGCCCTTGTCACCCACACTCCCGTCCCCATCCCGGGACAAATGAGCGCCTCGCGGTTCTCCGCCGGCGGAGCAAGGGTCGTTTGAGAGCGGACCGCCGCCTGCAACAGTGAGCACTCATCCAGGGTCATGGAGGTGAGTCGTCTTCGTACCATTTCCCTGCGGGGGGTGATCTTCGGATATCTTGGCGCCCATTCCGACATGAACGCAGAGTCTTGACTTGATGATTGTGAGTTGCGTGAATAATCTTGAGAGCGAAGCTGACCCCTCACGCGAGCAATGAATGTTGCGAGTCAGAAAGCGGTCAAGGATGGCAGAATGGATGAGTTATGAGGTGCTCACAATGATGATTTCACTTGAGATGATGAGGAACAAGGTGTTTTTAAAAAATCAAAAACCCGTTTTTGGATTCTCTTTTTTTTTGTTCTTTTGTGTATCTGATTTCTCCGTATTCCTCCCTCATCGGCTCTCTTCCGAATGAGTGGTGTCGGTTGGTATCGCAATAAATCCCCCAAGCCCAAATATTCATGTTACACGTTTCCCAGAAGCCATATGCCCAAGTCTAAATCAAATCGCTAATCCCAGTAAAAATCCAAATGCTGTGCTGTTTGTTCCGAGACCCAATCAAAGAAGCCAATGATACATGAAGAAATACACACAGAAGAAACCAAAATCAGACTCTTTGTCGTTTACTCCCAGCGGTACACACCGTCATCGTAGAGTACTCGCTGCCGCCGGCTGCCGGGGCCGACAGTGGCCCGACGCTTGGGCTGCATGCGCTCCATCAGACGCTTCCGCTGGGCCTCCTCCTCCTTCTTCTCCTCCTTCTTGGCGAGTTTGCGAGCCTTCTCCTCGCGGCGCTCCTCCTCAAAGTTGAGTCGTCGCACGGCCTCGACGAGCTCAGCATCGCGGTCGAGGACCTCAACTGAGGGTCGCTTGTAAGTAGAGGCGCGACGAGGGCGAGGGGGAGCGGGAACTGCAGGACGACCAGCGATCTCGGCATTGGCTTCGGCAATGCGGAGGGCGAGTCGCTGGGCCGCCTCATCTCGTCGCTTCTCCTCTCGCTTCTGCTCACGTCGGATCTTGCGGGCCTCCTCGCTGTCAGAGTGCCGGCTGTCACGGGAGCTGCTGGAGGCATGCCGAGTGTGCTTGGAAGATCGGTGGCTGTCGACGACCTCGATGACGTGACGCTCAGGCTTGGCCCGGTCGTCAACAATCACTGGCCGTCGATGAGAAGATTCGCGGGTCTCGAGAACGTAGGTGTTGGCGTTGGGAGAGGCGGGAGCAGTGTGAGGAGCGGTCCAGGTCTGAGGTGGTGTGCGAGAAGTAGGCGGGTTGTCAACCAGGACGACGCGGTCATGGTGTCGAGAGCTAGGTCGGCGCTCCTTGTGGTGGAAATCGAGGACCTTTCGGCCATCGATGTAGACGCCAGATGCCCGCTTCTTCTTGCTCGACGAGCTGCCGTATGATCGGTCTGACTCGTCACCAGAGCGGTAGGATGGTGTTGAGGGCACAGGGCTGTACTGAGGAGTAGGAGGCAGCTGGGTCATGGTGGGATATGCTGTCTCGGTGTAGTTGACGAGCTGGCTGGGGTGCTGGAAAACGTAGTTGCTGGCGCAGACCTGACCGTGACGGGAAGCGGCGCAGAGCGTGGGCTGCGAGTACTGCTCTGTCCGGCCGTCAGGGTAGACGTACGTGTAGATGTTGGTGGTGCACATTGTGTCGGTGTTGGAGGTTTCTGAGCGCTGGTTGCGCGGGACAGGAGGGTTCTCCTGGATGACTACAGGAGGCAGACGAGTCCTGTTGGGAGAGAGTCGAGTCTGCTCTGGTCGTGGGGTTGCTGAAGAGTTGCTGTTACGGCGACGACAGTTGTATAAGACGTTATCAACAACGATGGGAAGCTGTTGAGACGACAGTGTGTTGGTGAGAGAAGTCAATGGAGGGTGGTGTTGCTGAAGTGGTCGTGGGTATATATAAGCCTTTTGATCCAGATGGGATTGAGTCTTCTGTTTGGCTAGTCGAGAGGAGGAAGAAGGCCCTTGTTTATATAGAAGAGAGGCCGCAGGTCAATGGGAGTTTTGATGTCGAGGTGGGATGGTGTGCAGGGGACTTGAGTGTAAGCCGGCAACTGCTGAATCAGGAAAGGGTAGGGATGGATGCCTGGGGATGGAAGAAATCGACTGATAGACTTTGGAGTATGAAGGGGGGTATCAAAAAGTGGAAAATATGCGGAGATGGGGGGTGTTGTTGCCTTGAGATGGAGCGAGTATGGTGAAGAGGAACAGGACTTTGGTTCGCCAAGCGGATCGCGATATATACATCGGGACCTGGGCTGAAGGAGATGGTGGTGTTCCCTCCGAGGCAGCCTCAGAGCTTAGGGTGGAGATGGCCGTTTCTGCCTACAGCCAGCCCTAGAGGGGCTCTCCGCTACCAGGGTCTATGGTCTGTGAGTGAGTGTCTGCGGCCACTAGACGACCCCTGCCACGGGCGCCAATGGCCTTGGGAATGGCCTTGTGGCCCCAGGTCCACCATCAGAACCATGCCGATGACTCTTCCTCAAGGTCAAGGGGACAGTCCAATGGCGGTGCCTGCTGAGCCACGGCGGTTTCGCTAGGGTCACCCCTGACTGAGACAACCCATTGGTCCCAAGGGTTCACCACCACAGAACAGTCTCTCAAACGGCACAGCCCAGTAACAGTCCGTAGGATCGAGCGTTTCCCGTCTGGGGGAGGGACGGGAATCGACACGGGAGACGAGGGGACTGACAAGTGACGAACCAATGCGAATCCAATCAAGGGTTAGACTTGGGCCTTCACGGGTACGGTATCCCGCCAACTGGTGAACCCATCGCCAATTTTTTAGGAACCGTCACAAATCAGTCCAAGCGTAGGACTTCGGACATGTCATGTACCACGAGGTGGTATGCCATCTTTGACAGTTTGCTCATGACGATGGAGGCGGCTCAAGACGCGGCCTTGGGGTTGAAACGCAAAGGACACAAGTTGGCATGACATGTACACCACCTTCTTTTTCGTGTCTGGGTGGTGGTGGTCTGCGCACCCCATCCATGAGCAGATCCAGACCATCACGAAAAAAAAAAGGGTGCCTCGCAAAAAGGTTCGGACTGCGACTCACTCGGAAAGTCCCAGGCCACGCAAAATCCTGTCGCCAACACCTTCTGTGACGCCCGCGGTCGGCCGTCTTGTCAAAAAAGCTGCATCATGGGGTCATTTTCTCTTCCCACGAATCAATCCGGCATTGACTCATCGAGTCTGCAGACACACAAAGGAAGCCGATAACGCTAGAGCAAAGTACATACAGGCCACGCCCTTGCACACTGACCTCGTCCTAGATGCGACCAGACACGCCCTCCAACCGGCGAGTCGGGAGACGGAGTGAGACAGGACTTGGGTCGAGCAGGGCGTGACTTGTCAAAGTGTACGGCCCATCATGCGCGTGCTCATTGCCGTCCCGCAATCGCAATCATCGACATGAAGGTCGCCCATCTCTCATTCGCCCGCAACCTCATCCATCTTCGAGTGCGAGTCTCAACTCCAAGAGCCCCTGCAGCAGTTCGAAGCCGACCGGGCAGTGCCTGGGGGCCCTAGAGTCCGCCTATCGAGGCTTGGGCCTTCAAAGTGGACGCCTCTAGCAATTTGGCTGCGGCGCTAGAAGTCCTCTAGCGACACAGGCGCCGCATCGTCTACCACAGCCTCAGCCCTTCCACCAGGGTATGAGAGGCTTTGGCGTGAGATTTGATCGCGATGGCCGCTCAGCCTTGCATCGATCCCAGGTTTTGGATCAAGAGCTTGAGCAGAGTTTGATGATCCTGAAGGATTCATTGGATGCCTCTTCCCCTCTGACGGACATGCCGTCCTCCACCTATCTGTCCATCATCCCGCCAAGATGCAAACCACACGGGAGCTAGATGGCACAGATGCCTGTCACAACGGGACGCACAGCTCAGTTCAACGGCCACTCGAGGAAAGTCGTCTTGGAAGAAGCCAGAAGCAGCCACCTCGATTGCCGATTCGGTTCGACGGCATGCAGAGCCAAGGGCGTGCGTGCGTGCGTTTTGTGACCTTGGAATTGAAGATGCAAGCTGTCGCACTACTGCGAATAGCTTCAGCGAGTGCAGCACAACGCCCGCTTGAAACTCTCTCCATCCATACCCCGGAGAACCAAAGATCCAAAAGACAAGATGCTGCCTGCCGAGACGTCTCCATTCAGGACTCAAGACATGGGCACCGTTGACGTGCCTGGCTCTGATCGATCCATCACGCGGCCGTTTGTGAAGGGACCTGCGTCCAACCCGGCAACTCCACAAGTCCGTGTTTGATTGGCTTGTGGCAGCCACTTCTCAAGACACGATATTCATCAAGACGAACGCCAATCCCATGAGCAACCTCATACAGCTCTGAATCAGAGCTGTTCGCCAAGAGCTAGGAATAACTCGGCCTGACGCGTCAGGACTAGCAAGTTGCCTCTTCCTGTCAGACGCAGGCTCTGCTGATGGGGTCAAGAAAACTCGGCAGGACGCGTCGCTCGCCGCTCGCAGTCACTCTCTCAAAAACGGCCCCCAACGGCCCCCAAGTGTGTGCCAGGGCTCGTCGCTAGGGCGATTGCCTTTTTGGCTGCCTCACGGACTGGGCCAATGGGCGACATTGGCTGATACGGACATCCGTTCGGATCGAGCTCAGCCGGCAGCACTTTTACGCGTCCACACATTTGTGCTCAAAGATGGTTGCTGGTGACGATACCTGTGCTTCATTCATGGTGTTGATGAAATGCAAGAACTCGTGGCCCCTGCTAAAGGGCCAAAAGAGTGGCGAGGTTCGTTTCATCGAGGGCAGGTACGTCAGGGGGTCACCACAGAGCGCTTGCCAAAAAGGGAAAGGCCAATCAGCCCTGTGAGGCAGGCACGACGGTCTCTCAGGCAGCCAAGCTGCAAGCAAGAGCAAGAGCGCTCAATCGCGCCTGCCTGCACTGCCCCCTCCGCATCCAGGTCCCATCATCATCATCATCGAGCTTCTTGTTTGCAGGCATTTTAATAATACATCATCCCCCGGTCATGATGCTTACTTTTCGCTCGCTTGATAATAAAAGTCACAGGGGGCTCATGATGAAACCGATCAGCCTCTGGGATGCCTCCCAAGAGTCCTGGCCCCCAATGTCTTGAGTTCCGGAGAGCTGGGACATTTGCAAATTGACGCGCGCTTCTTCAACACCCACGCAAAAGCAAAGTAAATTGCAATGTTTCGGGCTGGGCCGCTCATTCTGGCTAACAAACCGTTCCCTCGGGTTCACCAAGCGCCGACATGAACTGACAGTTGGACGATCGATCAACCAACACAGCCGTACCTGGCAGTCAATTCCGTCGAGTGGAGGGGTGGCCGCACTCAGAGGCCTTAGAATCTGCACATAATTTGACTCTATTCTCATCAGTTTCTCGCCTGCAGCCAACATGTTTGAGATACTCGCGGCTCTTCCCATGTCCAACTTGTGATTGGTGATCCTCTTGCCAGCCCTTCTCCTTTCGTCAGCAACCACTTTAGTTCTATACATATCCAAGCCAGCAGTGGCAATTCCGATCCTCCGTGTTGGCATTTCCGATAATAGCTGCCTGTTCTATCTGGGGTTCCCATCCATGGCCGTGTTTCATGTAGCCCATTGTCCGCGCGGCAAAATCCAGCACGCGACGTCGTCAACTCTAGGGTAGTGCTATTTCAAGCTGAGCAGCACCTTTTCAGCTCGATGTGGCGGCTTGAGATGGAAAGTCACAGAAGCATGATTTCGGCTTTGGCATACTTTTAGATATCCAAAAGAGACGGGCTTACGAACTTGTCTTCATATTGTTGCCAATATTAGCAGCATGGCTATTTCAAATCCCATGCAGACACATCTTACGCGTAAACCAGCAACTACACTCTCCAATTGAAATCAATGTCGAAGAATCCCTTCTCAGGTACCTTGAAGTGAGAACATCGCACCGGTTTCCCCTGAGCATCTAGATATCCGCCCCTGTCGACTCCCTCATTGCCAACTCGATTCCCCCACCAATTCAACACCACCCCTGGATGCTGTAGTGCGAAGTACATGACCAATCCCGAGATTCCAATGGCCGCGCTGAACGAACTTGTCAGGACATACGCGTACTTTTCCCACCACTCCGTGTACCGCCGCTTGATATAGTAGTTAAAGACAAATGCCAATAAGACACCTCCCTGAATGTGGGACCAGTTGAAGGGTGCCCATCCCAGCGGCCCAGCGAGGAAGATGGGGGGGTTGACGTTCTTCCAGAATGATCTTGGCCACCGCTTTCCAAGGTAGTAGACAGCAACTGGAAAGACGATTCCTAGGGGCATGAGGTACGTGATTGCAGCGTAAGGAGCTCCAGGACCGAATAAACGCCTGGGACCGATGCACCCCCACATGACTGTCGACATGAAGAAGGAATGCGTATGAGGGCATGTGAAGCGGTCCTTTTGTCTTTCTGCGGAGACATCTTCAATATTCCGTAGAACCCAGTGATTCACTCCCAGAGCGACGAAGCCCGCTAGGAGGGTAGCCCAAACTTGGGCGGCGAATGCCCATCGCGGAGGAATCTTTGCGTAGTGGGCCAGCTTCAGATCTGAGAGAAAGTTGACGGACTGGTGCGTCGACATGAAGCTGAACATTTTGAAGATCATGTTGGGGATTGCCCTGCCTTCTAGTACATAGCCGCCAATGACCATGGCCAGGAAGGCTGTCGAGATTTGGATGTTGGTGGTGGCCGTGAGAATGCCAAGGGGAATTTGTAAGGTTGCCGTAAAAACGAGGGCTAGAAAGATGCCCCATATAGGCATGTCTGTCGGCCAGACTGTAACGGAAACGCACGCCAAGACAAAGGCGAGGACGAGGATGATCAAGTACCACCAGTGAGGACACTCTGGGTAGAAAGTCATCAACCTGTTGTGCACATCTTTAAACTCTTCTTCCCTCGACTTGCCAGACCAAAAAGCCTTGAACCCGCTCATCATGTCGTGACGATGCCAGAGATAGATATGAACGGGAAGGCAGATGTAGACTATAAAGACAGCCACGTAATTGAGGGACTGAGTGGTGTTTACCAACGGCGGGCTGTATTCGTGATAGGCCGTTTCGTTGAGGGTGAACTTTGGGCTCAAGATGCGCGTGACGTTGTAGATGTAGCCCATGTTGTCATAAATCTTGTTGCCGTTGATGGGAAAGTATCCGCCCTTCCAGACATTGTTGAAGTACATGAAGGGCGCCACGACGAAACCAGCCAAGGCCATTCCGCTCGCAAAGTTGATGACGGTAAACAACGGCATGATGATGGGATCTACCATGTACGTCAACATGTTCCAGTCAAGGGATGGCACCGGGTTTAGACCGAGGCCACAAGTTGCTCCCGCTATCAATGCGAGGGTGACGTTGCCGGGGGATATCCAGGTTGGCCAGTTGAAGAGCGCAACGCCGGTGAAGAGGTAGTTCGGGATCCAATAGTACAAGAACATGGCACCGAATGCCATGTAGAAGAACTTGTACCTCGATATCGTCCACCCATTTGCGCTTCGTCCCACCTCTCCGTCGTCGTCAAACAGCGCCTTGGTCAGTCCAATGTTGGCCAATCCCTTTGGCCAGATCATTGGAGCCGGATAGACAAGGAACCGACGAGCCATCCCGGCGCAGCCATACCCGATGAGCTGAGTTGAAAGTAGAGTGGTTATTTGCCAGGGGATGCTGTTGGCGAGCACTGTTTCGCCGTAGAAGCGTTCCAGCTTTAGGACCTGTATGATGCCAACAATGTATGCGCCAACAGAACCCCCTCCAAAGGAAACGTTTGTCATGATTGCGATGAGAACATGCTCCTTCTGGTTGAACGGTCCCGGATTGAGAGAAAACTCCCAAGACAGTATCCTGAACTTCCTCTCAGGAAGCCACCTAGCCATCAACAAACCCAGCGGTATGGACAACAACTGAGCGACGTATGTTGAAATCTCAATAGGCGGCATCCTCAACGAAAAGAATTGGCATATTGCCGTTCCGCAGATGGCGAACAATGTCCCTAGTATAAACACCCTGAACGTCCCCACGGGCAGAAAGGGATCATCGGTAGGATCGACGACGGCTCGGACTTCGGGGTAGATGGAGTTGTTGATCATGAGATCCTTTTGCTCTTCAAAGTCGGCAAAGATGCTCCGCGCGAGCTCTGGGTCGGTGCCATTGTCGTTGTTGAGATAGGATCGGGCTCGGTCGAGGACTTGATGAGGGAAGTTTCGATCTCGTTCGTGCTCCTTGACTAGGGTCTTGAGTTTTTCGATTAGATCTGGCTCGTGGGTATCGGTGTCAAGGGCTGCAGCTTTGGGATCTATGGGAATGTCTTTGCTTTCATGGGGTGACATCGAGTCGTTTGATATCGTAGGCTTTATCTCTTCTAATTCCATCTCGGATACGATTCTCCCAGGAGGGACGACGAACAAAAAAGGTCATCAGGGCACTGGAGATTTAAGTCAAGAGCTCCTATGCATGATGGCGACATTCCCAACAGAATAAGCTTCTGAAGTTTTCACGGCAACGACCCAGAGGCTGAAGTATATGAAGGGCGATAATGCATGTCGATAAAGTCAAGATATTTGCAGCGGGAAAATAGAACCTCGGAATAGCATGATGAGTCTCCCTCGGCGAGGTTTGTGCAAGGGCTTTAGAAATCGCGAGTCCATCAAGATACTGCCTCACGCGTTTTGCAGCCTGCATAGGTGGATGATAAGAAACCATTCATTTTTATGATTGTAAATGAAAGACCAAGTAATTGATCCATGATCTTTTCATGTAACCAACAATTGACTGCTCGGCCACGAAGAAAAAAAGCAACAATACTCTTCTGACAAGATCTCTACCTCAGATTCCTCGCTGGTCCACACTCGACAACCTTTCCATGGTCCAGCCGCAAGCACCAGTTTGCATCCTCCACAGCCTCTAGACGATGCGCAATCGTGATGACAGTGCTGTTCTTTAATTCCTGTCTCAAGATGCGTTGAACCGTCGCTGCCGTGCCGCGGTCGATAGACGCTGTAGCCTCATCCAGAATGACCAGTCCACTCCTCCGCAAGACGGCTCGTCCGATACCAACCAGCTGCCTCTGACCTTGGCTCAGGTTCTTGCCTCCAGCGTCGATTTGAGAGTTCAGACTCCATTCCTCACCAAGAACGCCGTGAATGGCATTCGTGCACTCTTCATCCGAAAACTCCCCAGATGGGTCGATGTTATCGCGCAACGTACCGGGGAAGAGAGTCGGATCCTGCTGGATGAAGGTGACCCTGTTACGCAGAGCCGTGCGGTCAACCTGGGAGAGGTCTACGCTTCCGATCTTGACAGAGCCCTCGGCTGGAGCTCGCGTTGCCAAGAGAGCGTTGGCGATGGTTGACTTGCCTGATCCAGTTCGACCGAGGACCGCACAGGTTGAACCGCCGGGGATCTCGAATGTGACACGGTCCAGGACGGAGGGAAGATGATCGTCGTACTTGAACGACATGGAGTCGAAGCAGACGTCATCGCAAGGTCTGGGCCAATCCTTGGGTGGCTCAATATCACCGTTAGGCTCCTCAGGAATCCGGTTCAACGCATCAACTCGTTCTAGGGACACAGCATCCAACTGCAGAGCCGCAAACTTCTCGCACAGTTGCTGGACCGCACTCATGGCAATGTTTGTCTGCGTCAGGACGAAACCGACGGCGCTTGCTGGTGTCCCCATGTACACCATGGACAAGACCAGGACGGCTCGCATGATGGCTGACGACATGCCGAGTCTGTAGTCGAGCCAGAAAGCCATGCTCCAGAAAAAGTGGTCCTGCTTCTGGAAGTCGTCGACTGCCTCGAGATGCCTGTCCTGGAACCGACCTTCAACCTTGAGCGCCCGGATCGTAACCAGCCCGTCCTGCATGACGCCGATGTTGGCAATGATCGGAGTGAGATATCTCATCTCCATGCGGCGGAGACAGCGGGACACAGGCACGTAGATCCGGAAGAAGTAGATAAACAGAAGCGCCACGGCGACCAGGATGATCACGAGGAAAACCTGGTGCGTCATGATGGCGACAAGACTCAAAGCCAGAGCAATGAGGTTGTACACAAACGCTTCCAGAGGTGCCAGGATTCCACCGTCCACCATGCCCATGTCGGATATCAGGCGGTTCTTGAGCTGCCCCGTCGGAGTCGTGTCGTGGTACCGGAAAGAAGCCTTACTCACCTTTTCGATGGCGATCCTAAACAGCCCGCGCGCGGCGTTGATGCTGATGGATGCCAAAAGGATCTGGGCGATGGCGAACGACACGATCTGCGCGAGGGAGAGACCACCAAGGACACCAAGCCAAGGAGAGGGATGTTGACCGGGATCGGGAAGACCCCAGTAACCGCTCGTCGCCGAATCCTCGAGGTTGACAGATTCGGATCCCCATGCTTCGAGGAGACCAGCTCGAGCAATGTCGCACCACCGGGAGAAGCTGTAAAAGATGGCCAGGGAGATCCAGAGATGCCATCCGCCAGCGCCCATGTACTTGATGTAGATGGACAAGGGGATGGCTCCCGTCTCGGTAACCTGTTCCGGCACATCCTTGACTCCGGGGATATCCTCAGCAGGGTGCTCTTGGGGCATCTCGTGAGCTTGAGTTCCGACGGGGCCAGAGTCAACGAGGTGAGGGTGCTCCAGCTCTTCCTTTAGCTCCTTGGGAGTCAGAACGTGAGCGTAACCGTTGGTGATGTCGATAACCTGATCAGCATGCTTGAGAACCAAATCATCTCTATGCGTGACAAGAACAATGATTCGATCCTTGGCCAAAGGCCCTCGAAGGAAACGTTGAACGATAGATCTCGCAGTATCATGATCCAGGGCAGCCAGGGGGTCATCCAGAAGAAGAATACGGCAGCGACTGTAAGCAGCCCTGGCCAAAGCCACACGAGCTTTCTGTCCTCCAGAAAGGCCGATACCCCCCTCCTCAAGCTTGGTTCGATCGCCATCTGGAAGTGTCGCAAGGTCAGGAACTAGGGCACATGCGTTTATGACATCTCGATATCGTGCCGAGTCAAAGGGTTCGTGGAAGATGATGTTCTCGCGGATGGTCTTGTTCTGCAGCCAGGGGAGTTGCTGAGCGTATGCAATGGGTTCATCAGGTCTGGAGAAGAGACCACTTCGATGTTCCATCTCGTTTAGAATCGCAAGAAGCAAGCTGGACTTTCCAGAGCCGACTTTGCCTCGCACGACTGTAAGACCGGTAGTAATTTTGAGGGTGAGGTCCCTGAGGACGAGGTGTTCGGTGGCAGGCCGCGAGAAGGAGGCGGTCGAGAGCTCAATGTCCTTGGTGGAGGATCCACTGAAGGCGTCCTCGTCTCTGTCAGGTTCGGACATGTACTTGTTGACTCGGTCGACTGGGATTATTGCCTTCCAGTAGGCAGAGATCAAGTCAAAGGCCTCCTTTGTCCCGGACTCGAGCTGTGCAAAGAGCTGCAGCGATGGCCAGATGACATCGTTTGGAAGACCCTGTCCAAGGACAAGCGTGTAAAGACAGATACTCGCAAAGGGATAAGTAGCTCCTCCGAGGACGTTAACCGTCGAGATGGCAGCATTGACAAACGAGATGTGTAGGCGCTTCCTCATCTCTAACTCACGAAACCTCATGATCCTCTCACTCCAAGAAGAAGTCCACCCATTAAGCTTAAGCGGGCGACTAGCCTCGACAAAGTGCGCCACCGCCTGCGCTCTCCGATCAGAGTGAGCAGTCCGCTGCCGCTCCAGCTTGATGACCTGCTTGACGAGAAGCGAATTGCAGCAGAGGAAGAGAACCATAAAACCGAAACCGACGCAAGAAGGCCAGCCCATGATGTCGATGAGGTAGTAGACGGTCACAATGACCTTGATGGGCTGGGCAACTACCTTGGGGAACTCCCAGAACCGCTGCGATATCTCGTAGGTGTCGCCGCGGACCAGGTTGACCACCTTGGCGTTCGAAGCCTGGTTGTTTGTTGCTTCTGTAGTAATGGGCTTGTACTTTTTTCGACCAAAGCATCCGCTGAAGAATTGCTTGACCTTGCCCAGGCGAGTAGGATGAGCATTGACTTGATCCTCTCCTGCAGAAGGATCCTTCTCCGTCATCTCAGACCCAGGAACCGCACGCGTCAAGAGTTTACCAAACAGCCCAATAAACGTCTCCCCACGACATCTCTCATACGCCTTGCGAGAGTACCACCCCGAAGTAGTCTTTGAAACCTGACGGACAGTGTCGATGGCGAGCATCACCACGCACCAGAGACCAGCCTCTGCAGGGTCGTTGTCGTCGAGGGCGCGGTACAGCTTGCTCGTGAGGCGGAGGTTGGACACTTCAGAGACTCGCTCCACGATGGCGAGGAGAGTAGAGATGAAGAGGTCGAGGCCGTTGGCTTCGATGAGGCATGGGAGGAGCTTGCCCTTGAGCTCACGGAAGGCCATGTATAGTCGAAAGTGCTGAAAGTCGTGAGGCAGCTGCCAGACGTCTTCGACAGAAATCTCGCGCTTGCGGCAGATCTTGGCAAGGGGGTACACCCAGGTGACGGTCCAGAACTGGAAGAGGGTGAGGTTGTCCTCGGGGCTGCGGAGGACGTTTGTAGGGTCGCGTTTGGAGCTTCCAATGTCTGAAGCTCCCCAGGCCTGGTTTCGAAGGGGCATGTTGACGATGATGAGAATAGCCGCGAGTCCCAGACTAAATCGAAGGGACTGAAAGACATTGGGGCTGATTGTCTTGAAATTGATGTAGTGAGCAGCGCAGATGACGAGTGTTGCCGACGTCATGAGGAGATACTGAACGAGCAACAACCTCGGGGTCTTTGTCGGACGGTCGAATATCGTGATGAGCATCGCAACAGTCCACGGCGCAATATCCAGAAATGAAATGGGTAGTCGGGGGTTGAGTATGGCAGAGCTGACCGCTAGAGCGAGTCCCAGAAAGCTGATGACCATCAAGCAAGGCGTCCAAAACGTCCACCGCTTGCCATTCTTCTGACGGAGCCCAGTCTCTTGGGCAAAAGGCTTGAGCCATCGAGGGGTAAGGTATCGTAGAGGCTTGAGGAGTATGTAGAGGAGTAAAATGATAAAAGAGGTGATATTGAGGGCGAGGAGGATCCCAGCGTCACGCCCAGACAGCGAGCTCACCCATGTCTGAAAGCTCTGCTGGTCGAAAGCAGCGACAGAATCGCTAGAGAGTTGCCTGGAGCTTCCAGAGCTGTAGGAAATGTTGGTAGACGCCATGATGGATGCCGTGTAGACAGAGGCCGCGTTGATAGCCGTGTTGTTTGGATTGTTGGTTTGACAACCTACATGTGTGTCAACAGCGGAGATCTAGCGATTTCGAATATTTGGGGAAAATAGAAGGGAGAATTGTTTGAAAAAAAACGCCCAAGAGAAGGAAAAAGAGGTGAGTCAAGGTTGAGTTTACCGACATTCAGTTAACCTGCAACACAAAAGTATAGAGACTCGACTGAAGCCGAAATTCAGCACTCAACGGTCGCGTACCACATACAAAGAACACGGCGCTCCCAACTCAAAAAAATTTCACGCTAAACACAAAAGATAAACGGCAGAATCATCCATTGGAGCAAAGCAGAGAGAGTCAATAGAGGCGCGGCAATCAATTCAACGCGCTTCAACAAACCACACAAAGCTCTGGATAGCTTTGGTGAAGAGAGTTGAAGCTTTCAAAGGAGAGCTAACCCCTCAGCGGTGTGAATTCTCGCGAGAACCGCGCCGCGATAGCCATTGTCCAATGATCCAGGGTACTGTGGGGAAAAACGTGGGCGAAGGAGTGAGACGGCGTGGATCATGGCCGGAAGGGGTTTGGTATGGAGTTGGATGGCGGTTAAAGAGTTGTGCTTATGAATATCGTCATCGCAGGGTTGAGACGATGGTGCTGGTGATAGAGGTATAGGCACGGTGCAATGAGACAGTCAGTATACGTCGAAACCATTCCGAATTGTTCACTTGAAAATATGAGTACATTCCATTCATTAACCCCCATCTAAACCATCAAAGCACCTCCTGCAAACGCCATGGCAAGCAGAGTGATGAACCCAGCACCACTCGCCGACCACGCCTGCAGAGCCGCAGCAGCACCAGGAGACTCGGTCGATGAAGCGGCAGAGCTGGTGGCAGAGGAGCTCGCAGAGCCCGTCTCGGAGCTGCTGTTGCTGTTGTCGCCGACGAGAGCCTTGAGCTTGTCGTCGTCGGTGAAGTAGGCCTTTACCGAGGAGGCGTTTCTGCACTCGCTTGGGGGCTCGGCCTTGCCCTTGACAAAGTTGGCGGCAATGCACTGTTGTGTATGTTAAAAACGGTGGACTTTTTTGCCAATGGGTAAAAAAATACGTACCTGGTAGAGGAGACCATCGACGGCAGAAGAAACAACATTAACCCATCCCTTCTTGCCAACATACTTTTCGGGCACCGTAACCTGGGGCTGGCAGAAATCACCAAGCCCACTCTGCTGAACAATGGGGAAGAGCTGCTCCCAGTCGCCGTCGGCCTTTTCGTCCGTGGTGACGCGGAATAGCCAGTTGCCTTGCTGATGTGTGGAGCGGATGGCGATGGCCTCGCCGCCGACGTGAAAGTCGACGAGGTTGGCCTTGGAGAGGTCTGGAGTGAAACCGCCGCAGGGGGCCTTGTCTTCGTCTTCGTCCTTGAAGCCGATCGAGTCTGGGTACTTGAGCTCGAAGTGGGCGAGGGAGATGCCGCAGAGGGCGGCGGCGGAGAGGATGAGGGAGGAGCGCATTGTGGTGGTTTTTGGAGGAAGCGCTGAGATGGGAGGTGTGAGGAGCGAGAGAGTCGGGGATGTGAAAGAGGCCAAGATGTGAGGGAGTTAGATGGAGGCGGGTGGCTGAGAGTTTTTGTAGCTGGGGAAATCGGCAAGACGGGAGAGAGAAGCTACTGCACTGTTGGCAAGTGCCTGAGAACGGGTCAAGCGCACTATTGGCTTCAGCTCGTTAATTGACGGGAGGGAGTGTGGTTCATGTTTGACAGGGCAAGGGTGTGCATGATAATTGCAGCAGTGAATGGCCTGGACTCGATCTTTGAGTCCATCATGAGAAGTACGTCATTGAGGCAATGAGAAGACATGATGGCGCTTGAGTCTATGTCTATAGATGCGTCAATTCGAGGAATAATCTGTGCATCTCTTCTCTGCAAGCCTCAATCTGCTCTAGAAACCACGACAACAACTCCAAACAGCCATCAACGACGATACTGCAAGACACAAGCGAAGCTCTCACAATCCATCGTCAGTCAACCTTGATGGTGGAGGCCTTTACCCCAAAGAATGGCAACCCCCTGCTCCCCGAAGCTAAAAGCCGGGGGGCTAAAGCGCAGGGTCCAATCAAGAGCCGCGTGCACGGGCCTTGAGGCTGTTTGAGCAAGTTTCCCATCTCTAGTGCAAGAGTTGAGGGCATTTTCGTTTGCGAGAGACTTGAAAGAATCTCGCTCTTTGCTCGGCTACACGGCAATTTACAGTAGAAACACGGATGAGACGGATGGACTTGACAAGAGAGGAGGAGGTGCAATATCGACTAATTTTGGCTGATTCTTACATGAGTTCCTGGGCTTTCATACCTGTCTTTTGTGCTGTGACCATCCACATGATCTAGATCGACTGGACTGCCGATATCAGACACGGCTTATCAGTTCACCACCATCAGTTCGAGACTGTCTCGTCCTCGCGGGGTTCTTGCGTCTAACATCAGCACTTCTCTTCTCGTCTCCCGAGTCTCGTCGTTGCTTACCACCAGTCTGACACCTAAATCAACCTGCTCACTCACTCTCACTCACCCACACAGTCACTGCTCGGCACGTCTTCCAGCCGAGGACAATTGCTACAGTACCTCCACACTGCCCGTAGTGGCCATGAACAGAACCACAACATAATGATCATCTGAGCAGCGTCTGTACTTGCGCCCCATCTGAATCTTGAACGATATACCGCCTTGCTTCCAGACGCTGGCCGTCGCCTCGAAAAACGACCACTTCCATTTCTGAGTCCACCATGGACATGGAGCACATGCATCATGACCCTGGCCTGGGCATGGAGACAAACTATGCCTTTGCCCGGGGATACTGGTACTCCATCGCTGGCGTTGTCGGCGCCCTCGCTGCTGTTCGCGGCATCAACTGCTTAGATGCTCAACAAAGGTGAGCAACACCCTCTACTCTCTCCCGTCTCTAGGCTGACTCGAACAGACTAAAAGCATGTCGCGATCCCTCGGTCGATCATCCTACCCGTCCTCATGGCCCTCTTAGCCAGGCTTGGGCCACAGCAACCGCCATCTTCCGCGAGATGGGCCATCCACAATACTACATCCGCCTTCACGGTCTCCAATGGGCTACACCACTTCCTCTAGGTCGAATATGGGTTCTCGCTTGCTACTGGGCTGTCATCGTCTACCTCATGAGCTGGAAGGTCGCCAAGAACGACGTATACTACTGGGAACGCATCGGATATCGCAACGCCTGGGTAACTCTCACGCAGTTCCCACTACTATACCTCCTCTCGACAAAGGTCAACGTCATCGGCTTTCTCATCGGCACCAGTCACGAAAGACTCAACTGGCTTCATCGCTGGGTTGCGCGCACCATGTTTGTCACAGCGACAGTCCACGGCTTTCACTTCTGGACCATGTGGGTTCGCGCCGAGTTCCTCAACTACGCCCTCGAAATCATGCCCCTGGTCAAGTACGGACTCGCAGCCTGGGCGATACTACTCTGGAACGTTGTAACTGGCATCGTGCCTATTCGGAGGCTCTCGTACGAGATTTGGGTAGCCCAGCATGTCCTTACTAGCATAATCATGTTGTGGTTGTTACACAAGCACATCCCTGCAAACGCCCGGTGGTTGCTATGGATGAGCATCTCGTTTCTTGTCTTTGACCGCGCCATGAGATGGATACTTTTACTTTGGCAGAACGTCCGTCTTCGGCCGAATGGATCAACGTGCCAGGGAATAAAGCATCTTGGGCATCGGGTGGCTGCCCGGGTTGTTGGACCTACTACGACTGTCATCACGATCAAGGACGTCCACTTTGAGTGGAAGGCTGGTCAGCACATCTACCTCTGGCTCCCTCGTTTGGGGCCTTTTGAGGCCCATCCCTACACCATCGCCTGTGCACACAAGATAGAGGGCACATGCTGCTGCAACAGCATACAGCTGGTCGTCCGGGCACATTCCGGTTTCTCGAAACGAATTCACCAATACGCGACCAAAAACCCATCATCAGAGCTCACAGGCTTCGTATCAGGGCCCTACGGCGTTCCTCCGCGGTGGGATATTTTTGAGACTCTGGTGCTCATCGGGGCATCAACAGGAGCGAGCTTTGTCGTTCCCATCCTTGAATGCGTCGCCGATGCGCAAAGGGCAAACTGCACGCGAAGAGTAGAGGTCGTGTTGGTTGCCAGGACATCAGAGGAGATCAAGTATTACGTCGAGAGGGCCGATGAAGCAGGGCGGATGGTGAGGGCCAAGGGCGTGGCAGTGAGCATCCACGTTGCCATAACGGGGACCAATAAACCTATTGCTTCACTGGAGCCTCAGAGCCAAAGCGATTCAGACGAGATCCAGCCTGCAAAGACTGGCTGTTGCTGCAGCGCCCCGTCAGAAAAGACGCCCGACGAAAAGGCATGCTCCAGCGACTCAGCAACGCCAGATCTCATGCGCCAATACACGAGTCGACCCGACATTGAGGCCCTGATCCGTGAACCCGTGGAGCAGGCCTGGGGCGAGACGGGGGTTGTTGTCTGCGGTGGGCGAGAGATTGTTGCACGGACGAGGAACTGCGTGAGCCGTTTGAGCGACGAGAGGGCGGTGCACAAGGGGACAGGGGCTCAGGGAATTGGATTACATGTGGAAGAATATTCCTTCTGACAGGGATATGTTGTTGATATCATGACTGTTGATCTCATGGATAGGTATCCTTGGGTGTGCATGTTGGAGAAGAGCACGGGACACGTAACGACAGCTTAACAAATAATGATGAAACCATCTACCAGCCTCTTGCATTTGCCAAATAATTCAATGTTTGCTTCTTAATTCCAGACCAGCCTGGAATGCCTCCCTTATCCACTCACCTTTCACCTTCCCCCTGCCAGCTGGTCCCACCTCTAATTGGCTGGTACACTCTAGCGAAACCTCGTCCCCTCTTTTTGTTGTTTCCAGCCTCAAATCACCCAAAACAAACCTCGGCTCACCGTCTTGCACAACAGACAACTTATCATCAATAAAAAATAAATGCCCGGAAGAGATCGCTCATGCCTCCTCGTCGATGGCAGCGTCCTCTGCCGAGGGTGTACGCCCTGTTCAACGCGGGCGTGAGGCTGGTGGCGTGGTTGACTAGCCTTGCTGCCGTGCTCATGTTGGCGTATGTGGGAAAGGAGTGGTCTTCAAAGGGCCAGGTCGTCGTCGCAGGCGCCCTAGGCGTGAGTTTTTTTTATATTTTCATCTTTTTTTTACAAGGCTGACACGGTCGTAGTGCGCCATCGCCATGCTCAACGATAGCTGGGACATGCTGGCCACCACCGACGCCTCCATGGTGGTCCCGCGCCTCGCCGCGTCACGAAGGGTCCTGCACGACCTCTTCTCCATGGCGCTCTGCGTCGGCGGCATCATCATGATGTGGGTGTCCAACATCAGCCTCTCATCAGAAAAGACGACGGAGCAGCGCCGTCAAGAGATGTGGGTCATGATGGCCCTCTGGACCCTGATCGGCGTAGTGTGAGTTTTCCCTCCCGTCCTGATTCTCATCGTTGCTAAGGGGGCGGTAGCGCTTGGAGGATGATCTTTGCGGTTTGGGGATGTGTGGATTGTTCTGGTGATGCTAGACGAGCAGCAAGAAGGAGACAGAGACGACGAAGGAGAAGAAATGACCCTTGGGATCAGATGGGGATACTATGACGATGCAGCAGTTAATGAACGACAAAGGGAGATACGAAAAGAAGAGGCATCGATACACAGTTTTTTGACGACAACCATCAGACATTGGCGTTTTTTGCATTTGGAAGCATACGACTCATTACGCTCGGTCACAAGAGACCGTCATCATATTTTCGAGGAAGAGAGAAGGTAGACTAATGGTACATGGTTGAGCTTAGTCTCACATCATTCAAAGCACTAATCAATCTCTACAACTGAAGAAGCTCTTCGTTATTTGTTCCTCTTACCTATTCTCTATTCAAGGGCAAACGACGGCGGCCTAGCAAGCGAGAAAGTTTTCAACGAAGGCATCAAAACAAATACCATTCAACACGGCGGGCAGCATCCAACAAGCTTTTCAAATGCACAATATCCCAAACAAACCCTGTTCGCAAATGGTCATAATAAAAGGCGACCTGCTCTCCTTTCTAATAATGACAACAACTTGACCCTCAAAGGCATGGGGACGCAACAGGGCGAATGGCTTCTTTCTTTTTTCTTTTCATCAATAATGGCACCAAAAGAGGCCATCAGCCACAACAGCAAAAGACACAGTTACTGCAAGGGCGAATGGCCTACTGTCGGGGTGCCTATGAGAGGCTCCTGCCCACTCAAAAGGGGGCAACCGGTTTAGTTCACGAGCGGCGACCAAGTTTGCGTCAGGAGCGAACAACATCAGGCGAATGATGGGCCAAGCGGAGACTCAATGGCGACCTCAAAGGCACAGTTCAACCGTCGTGGCACCTTGTTCCATCTGTCACATTCATCAAGCACCAAGTTCTACTCTACGTGGAATATTGGAACAGGATCACCGCTACGAACTATGTTCTTTGTTATTGTGGCCGATGCCCCCTTCGGAACTGTCGCGTTACTCAACAGCAGTTGGCACTGCCAGGGCAGAGGAAACCTTTCTCCGATCGCTACCGGCAGCAACAGCAACAAAAACAACAACAACAACAAAGATGGCCGTGACGACAGCAACAACATTGGAGCGTATAAATATCATTGCGAACTTGGTGACATCTCCAAAAGAAGCCATCAGCCACAGTAGCAACAACGACAGAGAGGGGAGGAGGACGACGACGGCAACGATGACGGCGGCGACAATAACAACAATAACAGCAACAGCAACAACACACGGTGTTTTCTATTGAGTTTGGTGCCGTCATATGTTGATAACTGTGTCTTTTGCTATTGTGGCTGATGGCCTCTCTGGAGACATTATTTAGACCAACACCAAGAGCAGCAACAACATGCGCGCGCGCACAGCTACCCAGATCACCCGGTGCGTCCTCCCACTAAACGACCACAACCCCGATGCCATCGATAAAGTTCACGATGCCGTACCCCCCATGGCACAATGGCCCTGTCACGATCGAATCGCGGGGTGGACACAGATCACCTCTGACAAGACCTCTTCCAACGAACCAGCCTATTGAGGCTACTGGACCCAAAGAAGCTCCTTACAGTCTCTAGGCTCTTTTCAGACCTTCAGAGGGTCAATGGGCGCCCTTCATTGCGGGCAGCCAGATAGCTGGAAGCGGGACGAATCTCAAAAAATAATCGTCAGCTACACGAAGCACCAGACAGCCTTTCATGCCATCCTAGGACCAAGGGGCCTACCAAAACCGCTGTCGGACTGTTTTAGTCCATCGTGGCTCCTGAGCGACAACGCTGTTGGCCGTCTGCCGATCGTGATCCGATTCCATCTGTGAAAGGGCCGTTAGGAGTCGGGTCGTAAGAATGCTGATCGGCCACAAAGAAGAGCTAGGATTGTATCCCGCCCGCTTTCATGGGCCCTGAGGCAATCTGAAAGCGACACCACCCATTGTCGGCAGAACTGGCGTCTTGGGGCCAACTCTAGGCCCGCCTGCTTCTGGTCCTAAACAACGGCTTTCGTTGTCAGCCCCTGTCTACAGAAGTCAGGGAGTCCTCTCGGAAAGAAACCTTTATGAACCGCAATCCCAGGAGTTTAGACAGAAAAGTTTGAAACCCGCCATCGTCGCCCTGGTTGTCTTCACCGAGATCCACTAGATGGCAATCAAGTCAGCATTAGGGGGCGTCTTGAAACCTCAGATGGCGTTCAACCCGCAGACCCGCAAGAAGATATTCTTTGATGTTTCTCGGCCGAGAGGGGCTCTTCGCCCCTTGTAATTGTCCCCAAAGGAAAAGGTGAGAGGCCTGAGTGTCGGCCAGGCCCAATCTGAGAGCTCTCTCCTCGTCTCTCCCCCAAGAACTTCGGCAGTGGATTCTCGATCCTCCCCAATATACTACTCCCTCGTTAGGGTAGGTGTGAGTGCTTCGACGCATAGCCCATGGTCGTCCTTTCGCGGTGCTTCTGTGCCACAGCTGCACACAGTGGGAATGATGGGGTACCCCTCCTGGATCATCACTCGCCAAGATTAGGCAATGAATCCGAGCCAGACCAGGGGTGAATCGGTCTCACTTACAGGTCAGCAAACCCACCTGATTAGAATGGTGTAGAGGCGAGCTCTGGTCATGAGCACTCATCGCCTTCGCATTCTCTATGGCCTTTAAGACATGGAAGTGCTTGGCGAACTCGCGACGGGCCTCGGGAGCGGTTTTAGTAAACTTGGAAAGCTTGTAAAGCTTTTGGAGTCTCGTGGCTTTGTCCTTCGTGACGCGTATGCCTGATTTTTTGACTATAACTGTCGTAAGCAGGTCAGGGTCGGGATTCGGAATGGATTGCGTGCGCTGCGCCGTTACAGGTCATGTAAGGTTGCGTCCTGGGGCACTGGTTTCCTATGTGACCAGTTGCGTAGGTTAAATGTAAGAATCGCAGAACAGATCCTATTTATCCTTGTCCCTATTGATAGCTTCACGGCCAATCGGGTAGTCCTTTAGGTCTTTGTTCCATGAAAACGAGCGCTTTGGCTTCAATTCCATACTTCATTGCCTTGTGGCCAATACCATGACCACCTCAGCATCTATAGCAACCACCACAGGGTAAACATCTATTCACGGGCACTTTTAGAATCAATGGCACGAAGTAGACGGGCGAGAGTTGCCAAGGATATCAGAGAGCTCTGTTGGGGTATAAATTGACTTCAGGGAACCGGAAACATGCATCTGGCCATTGCACGGTTCCACGAGTGTCTTGGGAGAGCTTTGTTGGGTCATGTGTGTTGACATATAGAGGTCAGAAGAGGAAATATTAAAGCCAAAATGAACAACTCTGGCATATAGGCTCTGTTTCTGCATTGCTTGCTGCAACACCGAAAAGTAAGTGTTGTAGCTGCCTGTGTGCCGGCAAGAACTTTAAACACCAAAACAACCCGATATGATACTTTAATCTACTCCTATAAATTGAAAGGACTCGCTATGCCACTCAGACGACAAGATTTGACCATTATCATCTCATCGTGGGAGAATCACCTAGTGTTGATGACTTACACTACCCTCAATCATCTTCTCAACAACGCGAATACCTTCAAGTCTTGGACAGCAGGCTTCATCGATCATAAAAAACGATCAAGCATCGGACCATCTCCCAATCAACAATTCTTTTACCGTCCCTCAACACCAAGACCTCCAATCCTGTAAACTTCACGCCCGCTCAGCACAACAACACACTCACATACACAGCCACCACGATCATGCCTCACCTCTATAGACACTCGCGTCCAATTGTAGACTGCGAAGTCTACACCAACGAGCCCTACTCGTTGGACATCACATCCGAGTACACAAGGCACTCGCAAGAAGGCCTCGAGACCATCTTCACGGGCTTCGGCTCCACGCTCAAGAACTTTGTCAACCGCTACCACCGCCGTCGCAACAGGATGCTCTCGGTGACGGTCCAAGTGACTCTGCGCAGAGTTACGGTGGGAACCGTCATCAATTTGCCTAAGCCCGTTTCGGGGAGAGGAAAGCACACTCGGGTGTTTGACTACACCAGCTCGGCCGAGGGGAAAGAGTACCCCCTGAGGCTATGGATTAAACCTCCCGGGGACAGCTCCTAGATGGCGAAGATGGCTCCGGCCCTCAAGCACCTTGTGCTGAGGACTACTACCGGGCTTCATTGCACTACGCGAGGTGGATGGTGGAGTCTTTCTACCAGATTTAACCGTGGCCAGGCTGGGCAATGATCTCCTCTGGAGACGTTGTTGTAAAAGAATAACTCCCTATATCGGAGTGGCTTTCATTGTTAACTTGTCGACCATGTTTGTCCTGGATCGCTCAAAGGCATTGTTGCTTTTCATTCAGCCAAAGGCCCCGTTTGCTATTCACCGTCTTCGTCCCTTTGTGATGCCTTTCAACTCGAAAGGCCAAAGGAGTGAATAGCAAACACTGAATCATTACAATGCCTCAAACAGTTCGCGATGATTCTCACCACTTCGCTCGAGGGGTTCGAGGGGTTATACTCATTACGCTCCTCTCACTATCCTTCAAATCAACGCAATTCATACCACCAATCGACACCACTCAGACCACGAATCAGCAACTTGACGGTACACATCACCAACCACTCACCTCAGGTCACATCACTGACAGATCAAGATGTGCCAAGTCGTCCGCTGCGTCTACCCCGACTGCGGCCACCCCATCCGCCCCGGCTCCGACACGCTGTATCATGAAAGATGCCGCATTGCCAACGACACAGGCAGAAACTGCTGGATGCCGCGCAACCTCCCTCCCGAATTCATCGAGGAGAGGGTGTGGTACAGCGAAGATCTGGCGGAGGAGTGCGCTATATGTTTGGCCTTCAACACCTTTGACGTGGAAGACGCTTTTATGGCATGGGTTGACGGGGCAGACCCCTCGGAAATTGAATAGGGCTCATTTTTCGAGGGCGAGGAGGAGGAGGAGGAGTTCGACGACGACGACGATGACGATGACGAGGAAGAGATTCCTCCTGAGGACCGAAGCTTGGGTTCGGCAAGCATGGACCTCGAGGGCAGCCAGCCTTCCGAGACGGAGTATTATTGAGCAAGCTTGGGATAAGACTTTTGAGAGCGGTTACTTCAATCACATCATGCTTTCGATGAACGAAGCAACTGGCTGCATTTGGCGTTGCCCCTTAACAGAACCTCCAAACATCCCCCAGAGTCATCTTCAGTCACTGGTTATATAGATGCTTGTTCCATTAATAAAGGATCTTTCGACAACGTGTTTAAAAGCAACAATGTTTGTAGTGAGCAGCATCCTGCCTGAAGTCATGTTTTGAATCAAGGATGCAGCCATCGCCTTGTTGGGACACTGCCCCCAGCGCTCCAACGTAAGCCTCTTAACCTCCACAGCGACAGAGCTCCTCGAGTTTTCCAAAGCAGTAGTTTAGTCCAATTCAGCCTTGATTTGGGCATCCTGCAATAATTCCCTTGACTGAGATGGACAGAAGTTGACGTTTCAATCGGCGGGTTAATCTCTTTCAAGACACGGAGACAAACAAAGCAAACCGCTGGCCTCCTTACCAGTTAAGCAGCAGATTAACTGCTGCGGTATTAAATATTTCTTGTGATGGGTCTTCTGGTCAAAAATGCTCCAAAAGGGGGGGGGGGTTCATTCGATGAAGGGTCCATGGGAGTCTGACCCTCTCTGATATTGCCTATTCAAAACATCTATATATCGAGTTTCCTCCTTAGCCCATTCCATTTAACCAAAGAGCTTATCCAGAATACGCTCAAACATGGTCCTATCTTTTGTTAGCAAAGTTCTCCTGGGTCGCCCATGGTACTCACTTTGGTGGTGTCGGCACGTAGTTCTCTTCATACTCTCGCACCTCGTCGAGGTTCTTGTAGAGATCAACCTCGTGAGGCTTGTGAATCTTGGTCTTATGAATCAATTTCCAGCCAACGTACAGCACCGGGAAAAGACCGACGGATGTGTACCTATTTCATCAGTATCCGAGCTCGTCAACTTTGGCATCTTGACTTACGAGAACAGAAAATCGGGCACGTTCCAGTATCCCTCAAAGGGCAAGAACACAGTATATCCTCCCACGAATGTCATGATAAAAGTACCCGTGAGGCCATAGTACGCCGCAAAAGGCATAAACCACGCCTTGTAGGGCAGCGTGTTCCGGCCGATACCCTGAGCTCTCAGCGCACGGCGGAAGCACAGGTACGTCACGCAGATGCATGAAAAGTTGATGAGCTGCGAGGCCGTGACGAGCGAGACGAACCAGTCCAGGACCACGGCCGTGTTGGTGGACAGCTGGAGGAACGAGAGGAGGGCGATGAGCAGGACGAAGATGACGCAGTAGATCGGCACACCCTTTCGAGTACACGTCGTCAGGAATTTCGGCGCCTTTCCTTCGAGGGCGAGACCGTAGAGCGATCGTGAGGCACAGTAGACGTAAGAGTTTCCGGCGGAAAAGGCACTCAGCAGCACCATGGCATTAACGATGTGAGGCAGCACATCAATCCCAAGACGGTTCATGGCAACCACGTAAGGCGAAGCTGCTGCTCCTGGCTTTCCGTTCGTAAAGGCCTCCGTCATCTCCTTATCGTCGTAAGGAACCAGGATACCAACGCAGAGCGATCCGAGAACGAAGAAGGCCGTGAGGCGGTAGAAGACGGCGTTGAAGGCCCGCGGCATGACCTTGCGGGGGTTTTCTGCCTCTCCAGCTGCCATCGAGACGTAGTCGGGGCCGGCGATAGTGAAGGAGGCCTGGATGAGGCACTGCAGGAAGCCCAGCCAACGACCCAACGCTCCGTCGTAGTAGAGCGGCTTGAACGCCCCCGGATTCTTCCAATAGGTGAATCCGAAGCTGTTTCTCTGTGGGTTAGCACCAACCATGACGAAGAAAGTAAACAGGATCAGGCCGACGATCAACAGAACCTTGCCGAGGGCTGCCCAGAACTCTGTCTCGCCGTACCAGTGCACAGCTAGTAGATTAATAGCGGCGTAGAGAACAAGGACAATGACGATGATGGCAGCGGTCGGAACAATGTCACTCCAGAAGTGAATAATCAGGTTACAGGCCACAACTTCGAAGGGCACAAGGGCGGCTTCGAAGATGAAAAAGTTCCAGCCCGCCGCGAATCCAAAGGCCTCGTCGACGTAGCGGCCCGCGAATCGGATGAACGGCGAAGAGATGGGGAGGTAGGTCACCATCTCGGCCATGCAGAGCGTGATGGCGAGGATAAAGGTGCACCAGATGGTGAAGGCGAGGAACAAGCTGGCCGGGCCACCGTTCAGGAGACCCTTTCCGATTTGGACCTATATCCATATGAGCTCTTGTACTAAAGAAAGGAGGAGAAACTCTGGTATCTACGCACATATAGGGCCGTGCCAATGGTTCCGCCGATACCAATGAGCTGAATGTGCCGCGACTTGAGCTTTCGGTGAGTAGCATCTTTCTTGGTGCCATTGTGGAACGACGAAGCATTAAGGTCGTCGGCGAGGACAGGACTAGCCCCAGCTTCCTTTTCGCTCGAGAACTTGTCGTCCCCAGCAGGGTACGCCGGCGGTGTCGTCGAGTTGATGGCGCCAGACATTTCGACCTGGATCCAGTCTCGTCCAACTGGGTAGGATTTCTTGTGGGTGATGGTGAACTCAACAGGATTTTTCAACTCTGTTTCAGCGTATGGATTTGAGAAGAAGTGAAAAGAAGGCGACGACAAAGTCCATGAGCTGCGGCACACAAGTTTGAAGCCTGTGATCCCCCTCACCAATTTGGCGATGATCCTTTAGTGTTGACGATCACCTTGAAGCTCGGTCCAAGGAGAATCAGAAGCTTAAAAAGAGGAACAAGAAAACAGAGACAGACCCATCTTCAAGTCCAGACTGCGGGCCATTGCCCGCTTTTTAAATGGGAGGAGGAGAAGGGGGGGACACCGACCGACCGCCCGTCTTTTTTTACACATGATGCAACACCAAGTTTTTTTCGGCAGAGACAAGAATGATAAAAAATCCTCATGGAACAAGCATTGAGACCCAGGTTATGGATGGTTGCACAAGAACCAACACCTCTCAAGTGTTCAGCTCTCACAGCATCTTGTCTCTCTAAACCAATTAGATCCCCGACATCGAGTCTGACCATGCCATCTCGGCTCCCAGGGATCCTAGATCATGACGAGGTTTTTCCCCTCGGGGAACCCCATTCGCCTGGGGTTCTAGCACAGCCCATCCTGTGCTTCCCTTTCCCCCCCACAGGCAAGTCCTTTCAATTCTCTTGTACTCAGAGCGGTTGGCTCCGTAGATCTTCTGAACCGACGTCCAAAAGTTCCAGAGCCTCTGAGCCTCCTGCTTGGCGCCAACAACACGGGATGACGCCCAAGCGCAAGCCACGACGGAAAGCCTCAGCATGGCTTGGTCTTTGACACAACGATATCACGAACCACAACCTCGGCAACTCGCCGAAGTATTGGCTCTAGCTTGAATTCTCCTCTCCACCCCTTGCTAGCCTCTTGTTTCTTCCCCCTCCTCCTCCTCCTCCTGCAAGGTAATGGCCTGGTGTTTTTGCATCCCTGCACAAAGTCGCGTGCGGGCTGCATTCATTTGCAAGACGGACTTCAGCTTTCTCAGTTTTACCACGCCATCTTTGACGTTGCAACGCATGCTTCCAACGAGCTGGTTCGCCATGCCGTGACCAAATGCCCGGGTCTAGATCACGCTCATCCTTGCCCCCATCCTTCGACTTGTCAAGAATGACGAGGAACTGGACCCACCAGTCAAAATGAACGACTCCATTGTCGCGCATGGATGCGGCTGCTATTGTCCCAACCACCATGCTCTACAACGTAGTATTGATAGTCGCGGCCAAGGATCCATGATACCCCTCAGTTGAACTCGGGCAAATAGATAATAACTCAGTAATCAGTTATCTAGCAATAACTCGCGTGCGAGAAGAGTGTCCAATACATGGCCGCTTCTATTGAGCGCTTCACTCACAATGATAACCACATGTTGAGCGCTTTTCATGCCCACACGCAGACACGGACTTGAAACGACGCCCAGATTAAGGATAGGCCATACACGTCGATCTAGATAATTGATTGCCATCTCAAACAACCTTTCGCCGTTGTAACGTCGGTGTTTTTCCTGTAATCCATGACTCGGGTCCTTGAAGAGCCAATTGACCGGGCAGTTTATTCTGTTGCCTGGACCGGGGACCAAGGATACTTGACAAGGGTGCATCAGAGGGCGAAAGAGGAAGCTGTTTACGGCATCCCCGCTCTTGTATTGATGTGGCGTCTGGAGGATTTACGCAACCAAGGAAACGGATGTGCCGTTGTTGGAATAGAGTTGTTCTTGAATACGGTTCACCTTGACGATAGGTAGTCTAATCTAAGCATTCCAAAAACTGGTCTAAATCTCTTCCTACCTGGTTAAATCATGCCTAAAAGTAGAGATAATTGCTCAAGTTACTATGAGATCCCTTACCTAATGTCGATATCCGATATCCGTCTTCTTCCCAGTCACACCATGCTCGTTTCTCAAGCGACTGCGGAGAGACACGCTAATCTTGCCCATCGTCTGACTGTGGAGTGTCATCAACACTTCCGTTTGGTCAAAAAGAAGAAAGAAAATCATATTAGCGCTAATCTTGAGGATATCTCGTTGGTGGCCATGTGCCCATGTATGTAAGCTGCAAACCAACAACCAAGCATCACCCCCCGCTCGACGTCGTCAACACCAAATCCAGAGACCAGCATCGCATTTTCCTCCCCAGTCTTGCTTATGTCCCGTCTCATTGGTTCCGCACTCGCCGGCACATGACCTGCCTTCGGTGTCGCCGTGAATGCACCTCAAGGGTTGGGAATCGTAATAGTACAAAGTATCCATGCATGAGATCCAAGTCCCGTCAGTCGCGCCCTCGTCTTCATCCTTGTTAGTACCCGTCTTTTGATTCCATTCTCGTCTTTTCCTTCTCCCGTTCATGGCATTAAACGATCGTCATTTCAACTTGGGTATCGTCCAAAAGAGTGTCTTCGTAGTTGTTCTTCTTCCCCAACAACTTGTCCTGTTTACAACTCGTCCTTCGCGTGCTGAAATGTTTCCTTGACAGCTTCGGTAGCCTGGCTAGCAGCGCTTCCGACCTTCTCGCCCACAGATGCCGCAGCCTCATTTGCCTCACTGGCAATACTCTCGACGCTGGCGGCCGCCGTGGCGTAAGCAGCCTGGAGTCGGGAAAGCACACTCTCGGTAAACGAGGGCACCTTGCCACTGATGAGTTCAGAGACAAGCTCGCTCACAGACTCGTATTGCTTAGCCGCCTCGGCCGATGCAGTCACAGCAGATGCTGCAGCTGCATCCGAAGCAATAGACGCCTTGTCAGCGACGGCATCGGTGGCCGCGGCGGCGTATGAGCTGGCATCACTGAAGATGTGCTCATACCACGCAATCTGAGTGGGCTCTCCATAAACCTGGCCGCTGATCTGGTCAACGATTGTGTTCCAAGACTCAGCAATAGCCAGGCCTGCACTAGAGATTTGCTCGCTAGCAGCATCCACAACAGACGACACGGAATCCTCGACAGCCTGGGCGGCCGACTTGATTGTGTCACCGGCGGCCGAATAGGCAGATCCAGCCGCATCACCGGCCGCTGAATAGGCAGAACCGGCTGCATCCCCAGCAGCCTGAGCAGCAGAAGCTGCCGACTCCCGAGCCACAGAGGCAACAGATGAGGCAGATCCAGTGAGGTCCGTAGGGGTAGGAGTGGCCGTAAGAGATGATAGGGCAGAGGAGGCCCCAGCAATAAAGCTAGCGTATCGGTCCTGGGCAAGACCAAGACCAGCGAAATAGTTCAACTTGGCCTGCTCGTAGTACTTCTCCATCGAAGAGGATGGGGTGGGCGTGGCGAAGCCCATAGCGATGAGTGCGCTCTGGTACTGGATCTCAGCCCACAGACGGCCCTCGTTGAGTCTCTGAGAGGCGATGGACTCGATGCGTTCCCAGTCAACCCAGTTAGGGAGAGTAGTCGTGGCAGGGAGTTGGGTAGCCGTTGTGGCAGCCTCGACGGCATGGTTGAGCTTGTCACCAGCAGCCGAAACAGCCTTGTCATACGCCGAGGAGACGGATGCGAATAGCTGCTCGTGGACTGGCTTGGGAGTGCCGTAAATCTGAGCAGACACGACAGATAGAGCACTTGAGTACTGCTCAGATGCTCGAGAGACAGCGGTCGAATAAGCTGCCTGTGCTGCGTCGGTGGCACTAGCAACAAAATCCGTGTCCACATAGTCCTCGAGGACGACTTGTCGGTGGGGAACTTCCTGAGCCGCGGCGCCAAGGAAGGCTGGCTTGACATGCTGCTCGTTTGACACCGGAGTCTCGTCGCGATGTGTCAGAGGATCCTCCTCGAATTCAACGAGGGGCTCGTCGTCGCCGGCCGGGAGAGGTTCTTCACTACCGTTGCTGACTATCGAATGGGTGTCACCCATGAGCACTTCAGACGCTTCGGAAGCAAAGGGGGTCGACGTACTGCTGTCTTCTGGTTCTGCGTCGTTTGTGGCCGACTCGAACGTCTCTGAAAGCTGGCTTGAAACCTCATCAATCACACTGCTAGCAGACTCGGACGCTGACGATGCCAGGGCTTCTTCAGTCTCGGAAGCTTCGTCCGCAATGCTGCTGGCGCTCTCCTGTCCTTCAAAAGCGAGGCTGGAAGCATCACTGACTACCGACTCAATCGACTCGGAAATGGCAGAGGTGGCCTTTTCGATAACATTCGGTTCATCGTCGACAACCGAAGAAACCTCCTCCTTGGCGGGCTCAGCAACAGACGACACAAAGTCCTCCAAGTCTTGCTCAGCCTCTTCAGCTTGAGAGATGGCCTCTTCAGCAGAAGCGGAGAGGCTAGAAACAACGTCATCTTCGTTGACAGGGCTGGGCTCGTCGGCGTCCTTGGACTCTTCGGCCTTCTCAGCTGCGATGGCTTGCTCGGCAGCAAGCTTCATCGCGTCGCTATCAAAATCATCCGATGAATCTCTAGCCACGACCTTCCATCGGGCAACCTCCTTGAGTCGAGCAAGCTCCTTGGCAGCCGCAGAAGCGATCTCCATGCCCTCATCCTCAACCTGCGCAGATGCGTCTTGCGCCTGGAGGAGGCTGGGGTGTGTGACGATCAGCTGCTTGAGTTGCTCAGTCCATTCATTGAGAGTGCTCTTGAGCTCATGATACTTGGCCCAGTCCTTGTAGGTGACGCCATCAGTCCACGCCCACCTCATGCCAATCTGCTGGAGGGCGAGGTTTCTAGTCTCGTCCAAAAGCTGGAAATGAACATCGGCGACGGTAATGACGGTCTCCTGAAGCTCCTTCTCATAACCCTCGCGCCATTGTCGAATGGCCTGGGCCTTCTTCTTGATAGCCATGCCGGCAGATCGCACGGCAGCAACAATTTGCTCGTCTACATTGTCAGTGTTCTCGTCAACCGATCCAGCCAAGGCCGAGATCTTGATCCGAAGAGCCTCAAGCTCAGAGGCAATCGTAGACTCGAGGTCGTCAAATAGTTGTCTGCCAGTAGTCTGGACGTTCTCCTCGATCATGCGCTTCGCAATCTCGTCGACACGTTCTTCCAGATCATTGGCGCCCTCATCAGCTTGAGAAGCAAACTTGTTCTGCCAAGTTTCCAGATCATGGGCCACCATCTCTCGAGCCTTTCGTCGCTTCTCGCTCTCGTTCTCGGTGGGGGGAGGTGCCTGCACAGGGTTGATGTACTCTTGAGTGACGGACTCAGTCACAGGCTCGGGGCTCTCCGTAGCGACTGGGACCTCAGAGGATGTCTCGACAGAAGTAGTGCTCTGTGGAGAAGGCTTATGGAATGACGAAGTAGTGGTATCTGTGACATAGCTGAGAGACGTAAGTATGGCGCTTTAGCAAGGAAACGCCGAGCATCTTACCTAGTCGAGTAGTTGTCGTGGACAGGCTTGACATTGGTCTTGTAGCGACCCAGGCGTTCACCGATACGGACGAGCTGAGGTTCGACATTCTGAACATAAACGACACGGATGTGAGGCCAGACGGTTCTGTCAAGGAAGGCATAAGTCTTGTTCCAAGCCCAGTAGGTCGTGGGAAGGGCGGTTCTGATGGTGAATTCAGAGGCTGCGTCGTAACCCTGAACCGCATATGGCTGCACGAACTCGTAGCCCGGTCGCAAATATTCGTAATAGACTTGTAGGCCGTTGGTGCGAACAATCTCGTAGTAGGGGCCAAGGGCCTCTCCAGCCTTCTTGACGTAAGGGCCAACGGTTTGGTCGTACTGCGCCTGCGCAAGATCCTGGTACTTGACGACCAGAGGCTGGACATTCTTCTCCCACTGAGCCCAAGTATAATCCTGAGCCTTCTCGGCCCATGGAGCTCCATACTGGATCGCATATGCGCGAGCGGGTTGCCAGACTTTGCTTTCAACGGTCTCGTAGTACGGTCGGGCGACTTCGACATAGGGCGCCGCATAGTGGTCGTAGTAAGGTTGGATATGAGGCGACACGGCGTCTTTGATCTGGAAATAGGGTTTGCAGATGGAGGGGGAGGTCTCGTCGCAGGCTTCAAGGGAGGAGGGGCATCGGAAGAGTACGGTCAAGATGGCAGCCCATGTTGCAAGTCTGAGGGAGTACAAGTTAGCTATCAGCAAATAGCGATCCAGAATGAAAAGACGAATTGACGCTGATGGAGGAGCGGCCAGAACAGAGCTCGGGCGAACTCGCAGCAATGACGCGCCCAAAGAGGACATACCTTGCGACGACATTGAATGTCCAAGCCAAGAAGCTTCGTCTCTTCTTGACAGCTCTTCTTCGGCCGGCGAGGGTCTTACCATTCGCCTTGCCGTTGGTGTGGCCGTTGCCGTTCATGATCGAGCCGGCGGACTCGGCCATGGTCGATAGAAGCACGCGCTGCGGTCAGGACGATTGATGACGGGAGCTTCTGAAGAGGGGAGCAAGCAAGCCAAAAGATGATGCAAAGTAACAAGTTTGATTGTGCAAAGTGGCGCAAAAGCGAACGACTTCAGAAGAAATCCGACTCGCGACGGGAGAGACGTATCCAGCCCTTCCTGCCACAGTCAGTTTCACGATACCACGAAGCCAAGTTGGGATTTTTCGGCCAGCGAGCGACTCGACCTGTACTGGGAAGCTCGGGGTGAGGTGCTTACTTTTTTGGATGGAGGCTGCAGGGGGTCCGGCAAGCGTTATGGATCTCGGGGCAGGAGTGCTTCTGCGACGTGACTCGAGACGAGAGCGAGACGATGGGCTTGAACGTGCAACACAGACGGTCACTGGTGTGAGCTTCTTTGATCCTTTATTAATTTTCTCCCAGGAAATGAATAAGAGGGCGGGAATGATGGCAACACTGGAGCTGAAGTCGTTGTTCCTTGGTTGGAATTGGAGGGCACCAGCGCATGTACAGCGGTGTCATTCGTTCCCCCACCAGGTTTTAGCGGTTCGCATCAGCGCGGCCTGGCACTTTTAGCGGCTTTTGCTCAGCGATTTGCAGCCTGTCCTGCATCTTCGAAACACTTGATGGATGGTTGCGACGTCATGGAGAAGCACAGAAGCTTGCTTTGGTCCAGATTCTCTATGGCATCATGGCTTTTTGGGACCTAAGAGACAAGATTACAGGCATTGATTGGCTGCTATTTCGACTGGAATGCAGAGGGCCGTGAACTGGATGTGATGGGGTAACCCGAGTCTTCTATCAGGACTCCAAACATGGGACGTCAGGGGATGCAGTGATGGTGACTGCGGTTAGATTAACGTGTTTTACCATCGAGCCTCGGCTCCGTGTTCATACCATTCATTCCAATATTAGCGATAATTTAAAGTAACAAGCTATATTGAACAGACCCAGATCCATCACAATCGATCATGGCCATCACGGACCTGCTGGTTCAGCTTCATCATGCTCTCAAACGATGATCATTTCCCATGTGACACGCGCCTCTCGGTTCATGACATCAGCTGCGCACATCAAACTGACAGTCCTGCCTCTGACACGTGAGAGTTCACGCAAAGCAGCGGTGTCGGATTATCTGCTTCTCCGAAGCCTCGTTCGCCGTTTCGGAACTCACGCATCGCATTGCGTTGGGGCTGGATTCCGCCAACCGTGCCTTTCTCCGCCGTGTTGCGTCTTGTGGGGTCAGAGTGGCGGTACTGTAGTTGCAGCCCAGGCCGACAGCCACTGTGAAATTATTAACCACCACGTCTCATCACCTCTATTTTGAGGCCGACGACTACTCCCGGTCACCTTGTCGACTTTTCACTCTCGACTAAAAACCACATGCTCACCGGCTCGGCCGACTCCATTGTCGTTGCCGTTTCTCTTGTCAGGTCACCTTTTTTTTTGCCTCCGTGTCCTGTTCGCCGCTTCGATTCCCCGGTCTTCGGTCCGCTCGCGCCCCTCGAACATCCTCTTGATCGGCCAGCGCATGGTTCTCTCAACAATTCCTTCACAATAAGCCCCTCGAGGGCGCGATCGATTTCTTTCCGAATCGCCATCGCTGAATATTATACCTGCCGTCATGGAGGACCTCACACCAAGCATGAAGCTCAAGGGCCTTCACCGAGCCGCCACTCGATCCGACGACATGAATCAGAATCAAGATGCTGCACCTGGAATTTGTCGAATCTGCAGAGGGGAGGCGACCCCGGAGGAGCCTCTCTTCTACCCGTGCAAATGCAGTGGTAGTATCAAATATGTTCACCAGGACTGCTTGATGGAGTGGCTTTCCCACTCTCAGAAAAAGTACTGCGAGCTTTGCAAGACGTCGTTCCGTTTTACCAAGCTATACGCGCCCGACATGCCTCAGTCCCTCCCGGTACACGTCTTTGTTGGACATTTGGCCAAATACTTGTTCCGGAATGTCTTGGTCTGGCTTCGTGCTGCCATGGCCATCAGCGTCTGGCTATGCTGGTTGCCCTATTTTATGAGATCCATCTGGTCATTTATGTTCTGGGTCAGCGACGAAGGCTTTGGCAACACTTCTATGCTCTCGCGCAACAATGAAACTACGGATGCAGCACTTCAGCTGGCTGCAGGTCTCGATACTGGCACATGCCCCGCAAGCCCGCTCTTTGCGCCGACGACGACATCTGCTTCAGCCGCCGAAGCCCTCCTCGAAACCCTCTCCGGGCAGAATATCTCTGAGTTTTTGATGCGCATTCTCCTAGGCTCCCTAGGAGTACCCGTCAGGTTCGATCGATCTGACTCGTCTCCCGAATCCATCAATGCCTCGTTGGAAGCTGCGTCGATTGGCACAGCGCCACCTTCGTTACTTGGGGAGGTGGCTTTCTTGAACAACCTCACCCGGAACCCAACCCTTAATCGGACTGTCATTTCGGTTATTGAGGGTCAAATCATCACTGTCTTGGTCATCATTTGCTTCATTCTAGTCATCCTCGTCAGGGATTATGTCGTTCAGCAACAGCCCGAAATGAACATGCGCGCAGCCTTTGCCGGCCCCGAAAACCCCCTGGCAGCCCAAGAACCCATGCTTGTCCGAGCTGAGATTGCGGAAGACTTGCGGGGTCCCGACGAGTCGGATGACGAAACTCTGGATGATGGGGAACAACCTACCGGCGCCGTTGATGAAGCTTTCGCTGCCGAGGTCGAGCAGATAGCTAACATACGACTCCTCCGCCGAGCATCTGACGATCTTCGCGTTCCTCCAGGGATGGTTGAAGCCGAGTCCTCTCCTCTTGAGCCTCGTCCTGTTAATCCAGTTGCTGCCGAAGAACCCTCTACTGTTTATGACTACATGCGCATCTACCACAAGGCAGGCGGCGAAGCTGAGAGAATCCTGCAGATTATCGAAGAGGAAGGGCTTCAGGACAGACTTGCATACTGGGTGGACGTTACGCGCCGATCCATCCGGGATCGAGACGGCGAACCCTCTGACGTTGCCCGACATCCAGGACAAGCTGATGGCAGAGATCACCCAGAAAGCCCAGGTTCTACCGCAGCAAGCTCGTCCAGAAAGGCCTTCACCCCTCCCTCTGAGGAATTTCCTATTTCCTTTGATGAAGCTGGCGATTCGGGATCCGGAAAGGGGAAGGATAAGGAACCGTTGCCCCCTCTTCCCGATCAGGATTTCGAGATAGATCCCTGGACAGGAGCCTTGTCACCAAACCCTTCTCGTCCGCGTGCCGTATCTGACGGCCCTCAGCTCCACGACACTATCAATCCTTTGGCCAACAATAGCTGGTCATTCGCTGGCCTCCCCCAAAACCCCGAGGATGAGGTTTCTTCGTCCCAGGCTCGTGACCCACCCCAGGCTCGTGGCCCGTACGGCAAGTTCAAGAAATCCCGTTCTGGGCCAAGAAGCGATGTAGCTGTGGCGGGATTTGATGAAACTGATGACTCCGATGAACCTGGTGAACCCGGGCCATCAAGCGTTCGTCATGACCTTCCCGAGTTCAGGGGTCAACAGGATCAACGCCTTCCTCTCGATGATCACCTTCATGATATACGAGCAACTCCGGAAGCACAACTACCTGTGCAGGGCAATGCTGCCGCAGCAGCTGGGCAGAACGATGGCCCGGCACCTGGCATTGTCGGTAGGGTGACCGATTTCATGTGGGGCGACTTGGACGAGCAGCAACACGCCCTTCAAGAGCTCCATCACGCCGACGACGATATTGGCAACCTTCGAAATGATCTCGACGACTGGGAATTCGATCTTGACGACCTTGGCCGGGACGATGCCCCCGGAGCCGGTGGTGTCGACGACGAACCCGAGGATCTTGGTGATGCCCCAGGACCTGGTCTTGACCAAGAAGCTATGGAAGAATTGGAAGACTTTGAAGGCGTTATGGAATTGATTGGCATGCGCGGTCCTATCGCCGGACTCTTCCAAAATGCCATCTTCTGCGCCGTTCTTGTCTCGGTGACAATCTTTGCTTGCATCTTTGTTCCATACAACATTGGACGCGTAAGCGTTTGGATTCTTGCCAATCCCATGCGCCTTGTTCGCCTGCTTTTTGAGCTCTCGAAACTTCTTCAGGATGCTGCTGTTATGGCCGCCGGTCTGGCCTCGTGGGTTATTCTGAACATCATCGACATGTTCACCGGTATCATTGGAGGCTTCATTGGATCCCAAGTCCTATCAGCGAGAAAGGCTGCCTGGATGTTGTGGACAAGCGCCGGCTCCCGAGTTTTGGATTATGCGTTTATGGACTTTCCCATGTCAGCCTCGGAGATGCAGAACTTTTCCGCCATCAGTCATGGCGCGCTGATTGCTGTCAAGCAGAACATTGGCGCTGTTTTCACAACCATCAGTGACTTGGTGGGCTTCATTTTCGGCGGTGGTCTCCTGTCAACTGGCCTATCTCTGGGGACTATCACCTCCGCAGGCGACATGGCCTGGTCCAACTTGCTCGCCCTTTCGTCCGCCTTCCTGAATCCGAACTTCTGGGTCATTGATCTTAGCGAACCCGATGGACCGGCCATCATCAATCCCGTCCTGGCCTATTGGTCTGGGTTGGATCGCTTCTGGGCCATCCTGGCTGGCTACGTGACGATTTTCTTCGCCGGCGCCATGTACTTGAAGCGAGGAAGTCCATTCTCAAGGGGTCACATCTTGCAAGCATGGGAGGCGGGTGTCATCGACACCCTGCATCAGGCGAGTGGCATCATGAAGGTCATCATGATCATTAGTATCGAGATGCTTGTCTTTCCCCTCTACTGTGGCCTTCTTCTCGATGGCGCTCTTCTTCCGCTGTTTGAGAACACGACCTTCAAGTCTCGGATGCTCTTTACCTATAACTACCCCCTAACATCCGTCTTCGTTCACTGGTTCGTTGGCACTGGATACATGTTCCATTTTGCCCTATTTGTGTCAATGTGCAGGAAGATTATGCGTCAAGGTGTTCTCTGTAAGTCCCCTTATTCTTGAGCCAAGTTTCTCAGAGCTAACTTTGCAACAGACTTCATTCGTGACCCGGATGATCCCGAGTTTCACCCTGTCCGCGACGTCCTAGAGAGGAACCTGGTGACACAGTTGAGAAAGATTCTCTTCTCGGCATTTGTGTATGGCGCACTTGTTATTGTTTGTCTAGGCGGCGTTGTATGGGGTCTCTCCTACACTGTACCTGACATTCTCCCGGTTCACTATTCATCCAATGAACCGGTCCTTGAGTTTCCAGTCGATCTCCTCTTCTACAACTTCCTCATGCCGCTTGCAGTTAACTTCTTCAAGCCTGGCGATGGGCTCCACGCCATGTATACGTGGTGGTTCCGGACGTGCGCACGCAGCTTGCGGCTCACTTTCTTCCTGTTCGGCGAGCGGAGGATCGACGAGGAGGGCAGCCTCCATATTGGAGCTGAGCGCAGGTTCCGAGACCTCCCCTGGTACAAGTGTTTCTTCTTGGAGCTGAACCACAAGTACCACGTCGTTCCCAAGACCTGGACAGACTTTTTCGACGGGGGTGATGCCAAGCCTAGGGCTCCCCTCACCCAGAGTGAAATCCACGCCCTCACCCGGGCGAAGAATCGACTGAGGGATGCTAACCAGCTGACCCAAAGTGGTCACTTTGTTCGCGCTCCAGCCTCAGATCGCGTCAAGATTCCCAAGGGCAAAAAGGTGTTCCTCGAGGTTGATGAGCGTGGTCGGAGGAAAGACAAGCAAGACGACACTGACCTGTATGCTGGTCCTCAGTATCAGATGGTGTACATCCCTCCTCACTTCCGCGCGAGAATCTTTCTCTTCATCTTATTTATCTGGGTGTTTGCGGCGATCACCGGAGTTGGCTTCACCATCATCCCGTTGGTGTTTGGTCGACGAATGTTTAAGATGCTGATCCCGGAGCACATCAGAACCAACGACATTTATGCCTTTAGCATCGGTGTTTACCTCCTCGGTTCCCTTGCCTATCTGGTCTTTCACATCCGAAGCGTGTGTTCCAATGTGCAGCGCGGGGTACAAAAGTCTTGGGAGTGGCTGACTGCTGGAGAGATCGGCTGGCGCACCGCTTCTGTCCTGTTGCGAGGAGCCAAGCTGGTTTATGCCTACTTCTTCCTCCTCGTGGTGTTCCCGCTCCTTGTCTCCGGGCTGCTGGAGCTGTATCTGGCGATTCCTCTCCACACATACATGTACCCACCCACCGCGGCGTCAGTTCAGGCATCAAGAGAAGGGGGATCCGAGGCAAGCCGCCATACGGTCCGAGTCATTCAGGCTTGGACCCTTGGTCTGCTCTATCTCAAGTTGGGTGCTCGCATGGTCACGACCTTGTTCGCGGATACTCGACTTGCAGTTGCCGTGCGTACGGTGCTACGGCGCGGCTGGATGCACCCCGACATTGGCGTTTTGACCAGAGCTTTTGTTGTCCCTGGTCTGGCCATATCAGCGGCTGCAATCCTGGGACCTCCAGCCATCACCGACGGCCTCATCAAGTACGGCTTGATTGCAGGCGCTCGACCCGGTGTGAATGAGCTGGCGGAGGTGGCACGGTTGGCGATCGTGTACCGCCAATCGTATCCAGCCGTTGCACTCACGGCTTTACTGGTTAAGAATACGGTAGGGTTGGTCAAGGTATTCAACGGATGGACAGCCCGTATCCGTGATGAAGCATACCTGATAGGAGAGCGACTGCACAACTTTGGTGCTGCTGCTGCGGGAGCAAGAAGGGTTAGAGGCGCTTGGAGAGCTGGAGGGGCAAGACTATAGAGGACCAGGCATCAGTTGGTATATTGATTTCTATTATTTTACGTCTGTCAATACTTGCGTCTATTAATGCGGAGTTGGTTTGGACCCATATTCATAACCACCCTGTACCACAACACTCAAAGGGCCCGGACAGCCAGAAAGCGGGCCATCATTACAAAGCTATTCGTGTAGCACCTCTATCATGTCTATTTAGAAGCGATGGTTTCGGTCCTTTGCATTTTTTCTTGCAGTAGGCGAAGTCCGTGGGAAAATAGGTAGATCCATCCTTTGGTCAAAAACTAGTCTTCACACATACAAAAGATGACGCTCTCAGACAGCAATGCATACCACTATCCCTTGGGCTTTGAAATTTCGCACTTGATTAATTATCAATACTAGATACTACTACGAAGCATGTTATCAATACCCTTGACGAGCAACATGCAGAGATTAGAGACCAACAGTATGCAGGTGACGGTCATTCTCGATCTGCCCCTGGAGAACCCCTGGTCTGGGCTCTGTTGCATTCTTGGCGGCTTACGCTGGGTCGTAGTGCTAAAAAGTATGGAAAGTATGGCGTCAATATACTTTGGCGGCTTTGATTATTGACGGGGTTATGATCTAGATGTAGATAGTCTGGATGAATATGACTCAAGACTGTGTCCTATTTGGACAAGTCTGAGCCCTACGTGGACAGAGCAAAAGGAAGTACGTGCGCCTCGGCAAGCATAGCGGGCCGCACTCGATTCTTGACGATACGGAAAAAAGCAATTGTGCTTCTGACACATCAAGAACCTCTCAAGCCTTGCCAGTCCCGAGTCGATACCCATTCATAGAACTAGGGGAAAATTGGAAACAATGGAACAAAGGTGGCTTAAAGTGCAGGAGTGGCTTCAGATGCAAGTCACGTGAATCGGAGACAGACTGTTGCCCAATGGTGGGGTCGAGAAGGGGACCGAAAGCGCCCCTGTTGCCCATGGCTGCCAATAACCTTGCCCCAAGGGGCTTAGTGCATGATGCCGGCCCAAGGAGAATGGGGGGCGCGATGTGTCGCATCAACAGCGGCCGTCACAGGCCAAAACAGCAAACACCCTTTAACATCCAACAACCATCACCCAGCATTGGCGGCGACGTTTCCCTTGGAACTCCGCGCTTCAGCGGCCGCGAATACTAACCCCAACAGCAGCAGGACAAGGTAAGATCCAAGGTAAGTGCGGCTGCCGCTCCAGAAAAGAGGTGATTCCATTCCGGAGGAAGCCCTCTTATTCCCACCCATTTCAGCTGCCCTGCGAACGGACGACTTGGTCGGTGAGTAACGTCCCCCGCCTGTTCTTGTCCCAGAGGCCGACTGACGGAGGGGAACAGCTGCGCAGCGGAAAGACACAGTCTGCACACAGAGACGACGTCTTTGTTCCGTCCTTTTCTTTTCGGCCACCCTATTTTATCACCTCAGCCTCCGACACCGTCGTCACCGCCGACCCCGTACCTTGGTTCCCTACCCGAACCAAACCACACCCATGCGAACCCGATCGAGCCAAACCATCTAGATACCCGATCGCTACTATCCGTCATGGCTTCAGAACCCCCTTCATCCCCGCCCGGCGCGGAAGCAACCGCCGAGGACACCCTCAACTGGTACAAGGCGCAGTATGAGCAGCTTGAGTCAGAACTCGCCGAGTTCAGAGAGTCGAGCAAGGAGCTGGAGCAGGAGTTGGAGAAGGATATTGAGAGGGCGGAGAAGCAGGAGCGCATTTTGCAAGAAAAGGCCGAAACCTTGGGCTTCGAGGTGGAGGAGTGGAAGGTGAGTCGAACCATCCCTCACTGGGTACAAACACGACCAGCAGGACACTTGGCTAACTCGACGGCTACGTTGTTGCGCCCAGAGGAAATACAGAGAGTCCAAGACGGAGGCTAGCGCATCTCAGAATGCGCTCGAGAAGGAAATCACGACACTGCGAGACTCGAACCGGACTCTGCAACTGAAACTGAGGGATATTGAGGTGGCCAACGACGACTTTGAGCGACAGGCGCGCAACACCACGTCATCGCTGGAGGACATGGAGTCCAAGTACAACCAGGCTATTGAGAGGGCGGTCATGATGGAGGAGGAGATCAAAATTGGCGAGCAGGAGCGTGAGCAGCTTCGCATCGAATCTCAGCGCTTGCGCGAGGAGCTGGGCGACCTCAAGATCGAGGCCGAGCTTCTTCAGGACAAGATCAAGAAGCAAGAGTCCCGTCATCTTTCTACCATCTCGACCGACCTCTCCGTTCTCGAGTCGCCAACCTTTGACCACACCGGATCCCCAGGGTCGACCGCCAGCTCGCCTCTTATCACGACACCTCCCGAATCGAAGTCGCCCATTCCCGATGGCGACACGCTGCCCGAACTCCCCGATCCTCCTTCGCCGCCCATGTCGGATGTCTCGGCGCCCTTGCCCAAGGTCGCATCGACAAGAACTCCGGCTCTGTCTCGAAATGGTCGCTCTCGTCTTCCCTCGTCGTCTGACAACAGCATTACCCCCAAGCCCCGGGCTAAGCCTCCCACAAAGACGACAAGGGCACCTGGCAGCCGAATCTCGACTGGCGGCACTACGACTATGCGCACACCTGCGACCCGCGCCGTTGGACCTCGCTCGGCTTCGCACAAGCTCCCTGCTTCCAACTCGCTTACGCACATCCGAACCCTTACTGCGCAGATGCAACGCCTCGAGGCTCGCGTGCACTCTGCACGATCTAAGCTTCCCGGGCCGACGCGCACGCCAACACGAGCCTCGCCGCGCTCTTCCGTCTACGGAGTCAGCAACGTGCCTTCAACGGTTACGATCCGCTCCCGCAAGCGCACTGTGGGCTCTACGACGTCTTCTGTAGCTGGTGACGACACCACCCCGACCAACAGCCAGAACTCTGCGACATCCAAGGGTAGCCACATGCCCCGGCTTAGCACGTCTGGGGTCAGCCGGCTGTCGTTTGGACCACTGCCGAACCGTGGGGGTCCCGAGTCAGAAATCAGCAGGCCCAGTTCACGTGCTAGCATCTCGTCATATGCTCGGCCACCTTCACGAACCGCTGGAGACATGATCCCGCGACCTGTCTCTCGAACATCTCTCACAGGAACGCGAACTCCTATGGGCCGGCCCCGTTCATCGCTTGGAGGCTCGATTCACGGTCACTCTGCCAGCATCAGCCACCTCGATCTGGAGGAGGAAGATGAGACTGAGTTCCGGACCCCAAGCCGTAGAGGCACATACTCCAAACTAGACCCTGAGGGAGGTATGAGCGGTATTCCCGCCCCTGGCAGCGGTATCCCTATGCCATCAAGTCGGCGCCAGAGCGGTGGTCGACGGACTAGCAACGGGCCAATGAGATCCAGCATCTCTGCTGGGCACAGGAAACTGAGCGATCTAGGAGAGACGTACTGAGCAGTCTCTTCCTGGCAACGCTCCGAGACTGTCCCAGTTTACGATTTTCTTTCATTTGGTTTTGCTTCACAGCGGTTCGAGCGGTTACAAAATTGGCAGCATTTTCACCTCGGTCAAGGATATCCATCATACAATAAGGGGTGGGACGGCTCGGCATGGTTCACAGCAGGCGCTTTGAAGACGGTGTTGATGATGATTACGGAATCCATTCTTGTCTCTCTGGCAGACTTCGTTACTAATACCGCTTGTTTGGGTACATGGGGTTTCGGCAACGGGGTTTATGGACGTTATGAAGAGATGGCATCTGATATTTTCTTTTGTTTTTTTATTATCCCGAGGGGCCTGGCCGGGCTTTATACCTACGAGGTACTATACCATACCACACGCCTTGGCCGGTCCTGACGGGACGGGGGTGTACCGCTGCAAAGCGAGTCATCGACCAGGCTGCCCGGCTGGCCTTGACGGCTCAAGCTGGCGAGCGGGTAATACTGGGGAAGATGATGCGAGGCTACTTCTGGTCCCCTCGCGGGGGCGGAGAGGGCGACATCGACAGGTGGGGAGTGGTTCGATGTCTGACAAGGCTGGCGAACGACAACGGCGGCCCGTGAATTAGTTAACCTATTTTATTTTCCTTTGTTGATCAGGGGAGCGGGGGAGGGGAAGAGAAGAGAAGTAGATACAGACTGTGGAGGCGTACGATAGCATACCTTAGCTTGAGGACTGGGAGATGCCCGGCCTTGAAAACGCCCAATACACAACTTGATCCAAATAAGTGTTGTTTCTAGATTTTGGATTGACTGTGGGCCCGTGAGGTTATAGAGTATCTTGGATATGGAACAGCAAGGCGATACAGAGATTGCTACCCATGATGCTCCAGTGCTCGGCGCCAGCAATGAATTGAGTTTCCAATCTACAACGCGCGCAACAAGCCGTTGAGATTACATGAGATGGTGGTGATGATCATCATGTTGAGCGTTGATGCCTCAAGACAAGCTAGTCTGAGATATCGGGTGCAACTCTGTAGCTCAACTGGAGAATACCGTGCTCACCATTGGCCCTGTAGAGTCAAGGGAAAGAGATCGGCATCGGCATCTTGCATGACGTTCCAACCTCAACCCTCGAAGGGGGAGGTACGTACTACAGTTCCGCTGGCCCAGCCTCTTACAGCGCAGTGTCTATCTCTGAATCAAAACCTGCAATCTTGCTTTGGATTGCCGGCATCCCGGGGACGCCTACAATGTTGGGACTCGGAGGATGGCCGCTCAAGGCTGCGGCTCTGCGGCGGCCCGCGGGACCCCGAGGGGACATCTGATTGGGCAGAGGACACTAATTCATGGATCCAGATTTCGGGTTTGGGGCTCAACAATTGGGGCGGCCCTGTTCCATTTTTTTTTCTTCTCTCTTGTGTCTGGGGGTGGGAGAATTAAGGTAGGGCGCTAGTGTCATTGGGCGTTAGTGGAGAGGCAGGGTACATGATGTCTGTGCATGGGGTTTGATATGGATGTCTTGATGATTGGAAGCTTGGAGGTTGGGGGGACGGGCTTGGAATGTCAAGGGAGAAAAGGTTGTTGAATGACATTTGGAGATGGAGGCATTTTGCGTTATCGCGATGACGAAAACTCAAGATGATCAGAGGCTGTGTTGAATGCGAGGTTTGACCTTTGATGGCAGGGGTGGATGAAGCATTTACACGGGAGTGGAGATGTTCATCTTGGATAATGGAGGCTCATGGAAGAAGAGGGAGCTCAGGAAGCTTTCTAGCAATGGATACCAAAGCCACGATGGATAGTAGGATCGACTTCAATTGACCACGATACACTCTCTCTACCCTGGGATATTCGTAAGGTCAGGCGAAATGACAGCCCCTTGTCCCTGTTGACGAAGCTCCCGCTCGGTACACTGTCGTTCCGGGCTAGAGGAGAAAGGGACACACGTCACTGAGAGGGCGTTTGGAGCGTGGCTCAACGCCGCGCGCATCAGGGACTTGCTCGCTCCCGACTGGCTCCCAACGCCTGGGCTTGCGCCTGTGGCCCTTTTTTTTTTTTTTTTCCCGGATAGAGATATCCCTGGGCAGCCTTGCGATTCGCGACTACGAGGCTGGCGAGAGAAGGCTGCTGTTGCTGTGAGCAACTGCGGGTTTATATCGTGACGTGCATGCGATTTCGCGTGGTCAGCCCGGACATGTCGGTAATGAAAGGGCTTCTTCGGGAAATCGTATTGTCGACTGGTGATCGATCGGGTTCTGAGGCTGAGTTTTTGACATGGGGGGCCTAATAGTGATGCCTTAGGGGGCTAATTTCAATTCTTATTCAATTACTTCTGTTCATCCTCGTTGTCATGCGTCCATAGCTTTTCAGGCAATTTTTTTTTGGTCGCGATGCTCGTGTCATGACGACATATCTTATCCATCTCATCTCCCCAGCTCGCAGCTCTTTTTGCCGGACGGCCACTTACACGCACAGTCAGCTGATGGCAAGTCCAGAATGAGCAGGTCGTCTGGTTATCAGCCATTCTCGGTATCGGAACCCGTCAAATAGGATCAATCAGACTCTTGATCACGCCTACATCATGAGCAATCATCATCATCATCATCATCATCATCATCATGGTCATCATGGTCATCAATTAGAACCGGCTTCCGATGCGGATTCCGGCAAGTCGTCGGTCTCCGTCTACGGGCTTTGTCTCCAACAAACCCGAGAGTCCCCACGATGGAGAGGAAATCTGCCACGCCCCCCTTAACTAAATGCCCGCTCAACCGCGCTGCTCCCCGGAGCCGCCTGGCCCGCCTTGGCCCTTTGGGAGAGCTCGACGGGCATCCCCCACCTGGAGCGAGTGCCGGTCCCTCAACCCTCGACCTCACCTCACCCATTGAACTTCCATGTCTCCCGCTGGACCCTGAAAGGGCCGCCGCACCAATTCCACCTGGGAGATCACCACCTGGGAACTCCACTGGGCCACCTCCAATTTTTTTTTTCTTTGGGGAGTCAGCGTGTCCCTTTTTTTTTCTCTTTCCCCTTTTGCTGGTTCCCAATCCCGGCCCCCCCTCCACCCCTTGATCGCTCGGCTTACGCCCGGCCTTCCATCTTGTCTTCCTGTCCCAACAGTTCTAGTTTGTCTCCCCCGCCAGCTGCCGAGCAAGGCTTGCCACCACCTAGCCAACAACAAGTAGCCCCTAGGTTAAGCCAACAGTAGAGACAAAGTGGAGGTCAACAACCCGCAGAGGGGGACCATCCGTGGCGGGATTAGCTCCAGGTGCAAGGGGATTGGGCAGATCCCGTAGCATTGTGCATGTCTTGGAGCTTCGGTTTTTTTCGTACTTGAGGTCTCCCACATCCTTCTGACAGAATCTCTCCTCTGATCTCTGTTCCCCTCTCCTCCTCTTCTCGAGTCCCATAGAGAATCAATTGGAAGACGAACAGGTTGTGAAGCCCTGTTCTCTGTATAATCCCTGGACGCCCTCCTCACGTCCAGTACATACAAGTCTTCTCTCCCATCCTCCCTATCCACCTCATTTTAATCCCCCTTCACCCTCTTGTATTATTTTTTAGCGCGTGTACCAACCGCTCCCACCTACCGGGACGCTTTCCACTGAGCCTTCCCAACAACAGAGGAAGGTCTTTGTTTTTTTTTCTGGGTCGGAGCTACCCCTGCCGTACCTGCCCTGCGTGTACCCGCCTGACTGTGCCGGTTCATGACGCCCTGAGCAAAGACAGCGAACCAAAGCTCATCAATTCCTCTTCCCTCCGAATCTTGGAAACCTCTTTTTTTCCAACAAATCCATAATCTCCTCCGCCCGCGACTCTTTCCTTCTCCTCCTCCTTCTCTTTCACATACACACAACGCAGCAGCCATGACTGAGATCTCAGCTGGTGCCCACGAGGGTGCCAATGGGCGGTCGGTGCCCTACGTCAATGGCAAGGCGTCGTATGCAGAGAAGTTCAATATCGCAGACCACTTCATCGGTGGAAACCGAGTAGAGAATGCGCCCCCCAGCAAGGTCAAGGACTTTGTTGCCCAGAACGGCGGTCATACCGTTATTACCAACGTGAGAATGCCCCTTTTGCGAGTTTCGAGGTTCCTGGAGCGGCATCTTGACCCCGCCAAATTCCCCCTGTGGTAGAATTGTTGAGCTGACCAGAGCTTGCTCGCGTGGTACAGGTCCTCATTGCGAACAACGGTATCGCCGCCGTCAAAGAGATCCGATCAGTCCGAAAATGGGCCTACGAGACGTTCGGCGACGAGCGAGCCATTCACTTCACTGTGATGGCTACCCCCGAAGATCTGCAGGCCAACGCAGAGTACATTCGAATGGCCGACCACTACGTCGAGGTTCCCGGCGGCACCAACAACCACAACTATGCCAACGTCGAGCTGATTGTGGATATTGCTGAGCGCATGAACGTCCATGCCGTCTGGGCTGGATGGTGAGTCTTTGCTGGCTGCGATTCTGTATACACGAGATACTGACAAGCTCAGGGGCCACGCCTCCGAGAACCCCAAGCTGCCAGAGTCGCTGGCCGCCTCCCCAAAGAAAATCGTCTTCATCGGCCCCCCCGGCTCCGCGATGCGATCACTAGGCGACAAGATCTCCTCCACAATCGTAGCACAACACGCCGACGTGCCCTGCATTCCCTGGTCGGGAACTGGCGTCAGCGACGTCGCTATCGACGACAAGGGCATTGTCACCGTTGCCGACGACGTCTACGCCAAGGGATGTGTGACCTCGTGGGAGGAGGGTCTGGAGAAGGCCAAGGAGATTGGCTTCCCCGTCATGATCAAGGCCTCCGAGGGTGGTGGTGGTAAGGGTATCCGAAAGGCCACAGCCGAGGAGGGTTTCGAGGCTCTCTACAAGGCCGCCGCCAGCGAAATTCCCGGCTCTCCCATCTTCATCATGAAGCTTGCCGGCAACGCCCGGCATCTCGAAGTCCAGCTGCTTGCTGATCAGTACGGCAACAACATCTCCCTCTTCGGCCGAGATTGCTCCGTTCAGCGACGTCACCAGAAGATTATTGAGGAGGCTCCCGTCACCATCGCGAAGCCCGACACGTTCAAGGCCATGGAGGAGGCCGCTGTCCGTCTCGGTAAGCTCGTCGGTTACGTCTCCGCCGGTACCGTCGAGTATCTCTACTCTCACGCCGACGACAAGTTCTACTTCCTGGAGCTCAACCCCCGTCTCCAGGTCGAGCATCCTACCACTGAGATGGTCAGTGGTGTTGATCTGCCTGCTGCTCAGCTGCAGATTGCTATGGGTCTCCCCCTTCACCGCATCCGCGATATTCGACTCCTATACGGTGTCGACCCCAAGACGTCGAGCGAGATTGACTTCGAGTTCAAGAATGAGGGCACTGCTCTGAGCCAGCGACGACCCCAGCCCAAGGGCCACACCACCGCTTGCCGAATCACCTCCGAGGACCCCGGTGAGGGCTTCAAGCCTTCCAACGGTGTCATGCACGAGCTCAACTTCAGGAGTAGCTCCAACGTCTGGGGTTACTTCTCCGTCGGTTCGCAGGGTGGTATTCACAGTTTCTCGGACAGTCAGTTCGGTCACATTTTCGCTTATGGCGAGAACCGTTCTTCTTCGCGGAAGCACATGGTCATGGCCCTCAAGGAGCTGAGCATTCGTGGTGATTTCCGAACCACCATTGAGTACCTCGTCAAGCTCCTCGAGACCGAGGCCTTTGAGGAGAACACCATCTCCACTGGTTGGCTGGATGAGCTCATCTCCAAGCGCCTTACCGCTGAGCGACCTGAGACTATGCTCGCCGTTGTCTGCGGTGCCATCACCAAGGCTCACATTGCCAGTGAGGCCTGCATGGCCGAGTATCGCGCTGGCCTCGAGAAGGGTCAGGTTCCCTCCAAGGATATCCTGAAGACGGTCTTCACCATCGACTTCATCTACGAGGGTTTCCGATACAAGTTCACCGCCACCCGTGCCAGCTCTGACAGCTACCATCTCTTCATCAACGGCTCCAAGTGCTCGGTCGGTGTCCGTGCTCTAAGCGATGGTGGCCTCCTTATCCTGCTCGACGGACGAAGCCACAACGTCTACTGGAAGGAGGAAGTTGGCGCTACCCGTCTGTCCGTCGATAACAAGACCTGCTTGTTGGAGCAGGAGAACGACCCTACCCAGCTTCGCTCTCCCAGCCCTGGTAAGCTCGTCAAGTACACTGTCGAGAACGGTGCCCACGTCCGAGCCGGTCAGACCTATGCTGAGGTCGAGGTCATGAAGATGTACATGCCCCTCGTTGCTCAGGAGGATGGTATTGTCCAACTCATCAAGCAGCCCGGAGCCACTCTCGAGGCCGGTGACATCCTTGGTATCCTTGCTCTGGATGATCCCACCCGTGTGAAGCAGGCTCAAGCTTTTGTTGACAAGCTCCCTGCCTACGGCGAGCCTGTTGTCGTTGGTTCCAAGCCCGCTCAGCGCTTCTCCGTCCTCTACAACATCCTTCACAACATCCTCCTCGGCTACGACAACTCTGTCATTATGCTGCCGACCCTCAAGGAGCTCATTGAGGTTCTCCGAGACCCTGAGCTGCCTTACAGCGAGTGGAACGCTCAGTTCTCGGCCCTGCACGCCCGCATGCCCCAGAAGCTTGATGCTCAGTTCACTCAGATTGTCGACCGCGCCAAGTCCCGACACGCCGAGTTTCCTGCCAAGTCCCTTGGCAAGGCTTTCCACCGGTTCCTCGAGGACAACGTCGCTGCTGCCGATGCCGACATGTTCAAGACCACCCTCGCTCCCCTTACTGAGGTCATCGACATGTACTCTGAGGGCCAGAAGAGCCGTGAGCTTTCCGTCATCAAGGGTCTTCTCGAGCAGTACTGGGAGGTTGAGAACCTCTTCATGAACCAGCCTCAGGAGGATGCTGTTGTTCTTAAGCTTCGTGACCAGCACAAGGACGATATCATGAAAGTTGTTCACACTGTTCTGTCTCACAGCCGTGTGAGCGCCAAGAGCTCCTTCGTCCTGGCCATTCTCGAGGAGTATCGCCCCAACAAGCCCAAGGCTGGCAACATTGCCAAGAATCTTCGCGACACTCTTCGCATGCTCACCGAGCTCCAGTCTTCGCGTCCCACCTCCAAGGTCTCCCTCAAGGCTCGTGAGATCATGATCCAGTGCTCTCTTCCTTCCCTCGAGGAGAGAACCGCCCAGCTGGAGCACATCCTGCGCACCTCCGTTATCGAGTCCCGATACGGCGAGACTGGCTGGGATCACCGAGAGCCTAGCCTGGACATCATCAAGGAGGTCGTTGACTCCAAGTACACTGTCTTCGACGTCTTGACCATGTTCTTTGCTCACGATGACCCCTGGGTGTCTCTGGCTTCTCTTGAGGTTTACGTTCGCCGTGCGTATCGTGCCTACATCCTCAAGCAGATTGAGTACCACCAGGACGAGTCCGACGCTCCCCTGTTTGTGTCTTGGGACTTCCAGCTTCGCAAGCTTGGCCAGTCCGAGTTCGGTCTGCCTCTGCAGTCTGCTGCTCCCTCTACCCCTGCTACCCCCAGCGCAGGCGAGTTCAATTTTAAGCGAATTCACTCGATCAGCGACATGTCTTACCTCACCCACAAGTGGGAGGATGAGCCTACTCGCAAGGGTGTCATTGTTCCTTGCAAGTACATCGACGATGCTGAGGATCTTATCGGCAAGGCTCTTGAGACGCTGGCTACTGAGCAGAGGCAGAGGAAGAAGCACACCACTCCCGGTCTTATCCCTGACCTGAGTGGCAAGCGCAAGCCCGTCCAGGCTAAGCACGAGGAGGAGGAGCTGTCTGCTGTTATCAACGTCGCTATCCGCGATGCTGAGAGCCGTGATGACCGAGAGACTCTTGAGCGCATCCTGCCTATCGTTGAGCAGTACAAGGATGAGCTCCTCGCTCGAGCTGTCCGTCGTCTGACTTTCATCTGCGGTCACAGTGATGGCTCCTACCCCGGATACTACACTTTCCGAGGACCCGAGTACAAGGAAGATGACAGCATTCGTCACAGTGAGCCCGCTCTTGCTTTCCAGCTTGAGCTTGCTCGTCTGGCCAAGTTCCACATCAAGCCTGTTTTCACCGAGAACAAGAGTATCCACGTGTACGAGGGTATTGGAAAGGCTGTGGATACTGACAAGCGATACTTTACTCGTGCTGTCATCCGTCCTGGTCGTCTTCGGGATGAGATCCCTACTGCTGAGTATCTCATCTCTGAGGCCGACCGTGTCGTCAACGACATCTTCGATGCCCTGGAGATTATCGGCAACAACAACTCCGATCTGAACCAGGTCTTCATCAACTTCACCCCCGTGTTCCAGCTTCAGCCCAAGGAGGTTGAGGAGAGTCTCCAGGGCTTCCTTGACCGATTCGGTATCCGAGCTTGGCGCCTCCGTATCGCTCAGGTCGAGATCCGCATTATTTGCACTGATCCCCAGACCGGAACTCCTTACCCTCTCCGTGTTGTCATCACCAACACCTCCGGCTATGTCGTCGACGTCGATATGTACGCTGAGCGCAAGTCGGAGAAGGGTGAGTGGGTCTTCCACAGCATTGGTGGTACCCATGAGAAGGGTCCCATGCATCTGCTGCCCGTCTCAACCCCCTATGCCACCAAGAACTGGCTCCAGCCTAAGCGATACAAGGCTCACCTCATGGGCACTCAGTACGTCTACGACTTCCCTGAGCTGTTCCGACAGGCTATCCAGAACACCTGGACCAAGGCCGTCAAGCTTCAGCCCAGCCTGGCGTCCCAGCAGCCCAAGACTGGTGACTGCATCAGCTTCACTGAGCTCGTGCTTGATGACAAGGACAACCTTGATGAGGTGAACCGTGAGCCTGGTACCAACACTTGTGGTATGGTTGGTTGGATCTTCCGGGCTCGCACCCCTGAGTACCCCAATGGCCGACGATTCATCGTCATTGCCAACGATATCACCTACAAGATTGGTTCTTTCGGTCCCAAGGAAGATGACTTCTTCCACAAGTGCACTGAGCTTGCTCGCAAGCTGGGTATTCCCCGTATCTACCTGTCTGCCAACTCTGGTGCTCGCCTTGGTCTTGCGGACGAACTCATGGGTCACTTCAAGGTTGCTTGGAACGACGTCAACAACCAGCAGGGCGGCTTCCGATACCTGTACCTTGACGAGGACACCAAGACCCGCTTCGAGAAGGACGTCATCACCGAGGAGGTCTCTGAGGATGGTGAGAAGCGACACAAGATTGTCACCATCATTGGTAAGGAGGAGGGTCTTGGTGTTGAGTGTCTGAGGGGATCCGGTCTCATTGCCGGTGCCACCAGCCGAGCCTATAACGACATCTTCACCGTGACCCTGGTGACCTGCCGATCAGTTGGTAAGTTGGTCCATCCATTAACGCGAGTGCTTATCTAACATTCAATAGGCATTGGTGCCTACCTTGTCCGTCTCGGCCAGCGTGCTGTCCAGATTGAGGGTCAGCCCATCATCCTGACTGGTGCTCCTGCTCTCAACAACCTGCTTGGTCGTGAGGTGTATACCTCCAACCTGCAGCTTGGTGGCACTCAGATCATGTACCGCAACGGTGTGTCCCACATGACCGCTAACGACGACTTTGCCGGTGTCTCCAAGATCGTTGAGTGGATGTCGTTTGTTCCTGAGAAGCGCAACAGCCCTGTGCCCGTCAGCCCTAGCGTGGACGACTGGGACCGTGACATCACCTACTTCCCTCCCCAGAAGCAGCCCTACGATGTCCGGTGGATGATTGCTGGTCGCGAGGGTGAGGACGGCTTCGAGTCTGGTCTGTTCGACAAGGACTCGTTCGTCGAGGCTCTCGGCGGCTGGGCCAAGACTGTTGTTGTTGGTCGTGCTCGTCTCGGTGGTATCCCCATGGGTGTTATTGCTGTCGAGACTCGATCGGTGGAGAACATTACTCCTGCCGACCCTGCTAACCCTGACTCTATCGAGCAGGTCAGCAATGAGGCCGGTGGTGTGTGGTACCCCAACTCTGCCTTCAAGACTGCCCAGGCTATCAACGACTTCAACAACGGTGAGCAGCTGCCTCTGATGATCCTTGCCAACTGGCGTGGTTTCTCTGGTGGTCAGCGAGACATGTACAACGAGGTGCTCAAGTATGGATCCTTCATCGTCGACGCCCTCGTCAAGTACGAGCAGCCCATCTTCATCTACATTCCTCCCTTCGGTGAGCTCCGTGGTGGATCTTGGGTCGTCGTCGACCCTACCATCAATCCCACCGCTATGGAGATGTACGCCGATGTCGAGGCCCGTGGTGGTGTCCTTGAGCCCGAGGGTATCATTGGTATCAAGTACCGCAAGGACAAGCAGGTCAAGACCATGGCCCGCATGGATCCTACCTATGCTGGCCTCAAGAAGCAGCTCGAGGACCTCAGCCTGTCTACCGAGGAGACCGACGAGATTAAGAAGCAGATGGCCATCCGTGAGAAGCAGCTGCTGCCCGTGTATGCCCAGATCGCGGTTCAGTTCGCCGACCTGCACGACCGTGCTGGTCGCATGAAGGCCAAGGGTGTTATCCGAGACTCTCTTGAGTGGACCAACGCTCGTCGCTACTTCTACTGGCGTCTCCGCCGTCGTCTCAACGAGGAGTACATCATCCGTCGCATGACCTCGACCATCATCAGCACTTCGCACAGCCAGACTGCTGCTAAGAACGCCGAGACACGTGCCAAGTACCTGCACCTTCTCCGCAGCTGGTCGGGCATTGTCGACTGGGAGAAGGACGATCAGGCCGTCACTGAGTGGTATGAGACTGAGCGCAAGACGATTGGTGAGAAGGTTGATGCTCTCAAGTCTGAGGTGCTGGCTGCCGAGGTTGCCAGCGTTGTTCGAGGCCACGCCAAGGCTGGCTGGACTGGTGTGCGCGAGGTGCTGAGGGTCATGCCCGTTGAGGAGCGGGAGCAGATTCTCAAGTACCTCCAGCAGTAGAGGATTAGAGGAGGATTAGAGGACATTCGATTCGGAGGAATCTCCTAATGTGTGTTTTTAGAGGCGATTTACGCTGCTTATGGTTTATGTCACGTCGTCAAGACATTAGAAATGATGGAGGATAGAGAAGTGGGATGTGTATGAGGCGTAAGGCATTGGATTTACACGACATGTTCAATATCAATATTTCTTTACCATGACTGATTGACTCGTTGATGTTTCGACTTGACATGAATGTGCCCTTGTCGTCTCCGTCGAGGTTGAATATGCAAGACTGGCCCTGGGTACGGTGACACTGGGGTCAGATCTGGACCTCATACGTTCAAGAGAATCCAGCCTAACAACCTTGAGCTCGTTCGGGCGAGGCCCCAAACCATTGCCACCTACCGATCCAATGTCAGGGACGGCTTCTTCCCTCTAATCTTCTCGCTGGAACAGGCTTGGACGCGTCGCTTCCGGTCTCATGGGCTGTTGGCCAAACAAATTCCTTGGTTGAATGTAAAGATGAGATTTTCTAAATCTGGCCACCGATATGTGCGCCTCGGCCTTTGACCGTCTTTGTAATACAATGCCGTAAATAACAGACCCGTCTCCAATGTTCCAACATCCCAATGGTATAGTGACGGTGGCCTCCCCATCCCTTTGAGCTCCGAGTTTTTGTGTCTTCCCAACCATGGCGCCATGCCTTGAAACTGGAGAGACGGCTTAGATGAAGGTTTAATGGGAAAGGGTATCTTGAACTCGGAAAAGAGTCATCGTTAACCTATGCCATTGAACTTTTACCCAAGTCGTCTCTCCGATTTTAAAACATGGCGCCAACGTCTGCACCCAGTTTTCCAGTTGTCGTAATTGTACAATAGCCGTTCCCGTCCCATACACCTCCTTGGTTTCCTCAATGCGTGTGTTTTATGCCGTCTAGCTCATGAATATCGTCGTCTCAATTTGCTCTTGAATTTTTTGAATTTTTTCGTTAGGCATCCTGGGGAACCTTTGTCCGGATTTGCACGCCGTGCCACCCCTTGACGAGATCACCCAAAGCAGCATTCACCATACGCTGCTGCTTGAGGATTGTCTGGCCCTTGAAGGCGGCAGATGTGATATCGATGGCGTACATGCTTCCACAGCCGCCGGACACATCCTGGACGAGCAGCTCGCTCGGGGAGAGCTTCTCGGCGAGGATCTCGGCAATGGCGGACTCGGCAGGTGTCATGGAGGGGAGATCGGGCTCCTCCTCGAGAGCTGGGGAGGATCGTCGGGGGAGAGACGTTGAGAGGAGACGAGCGGGTTGGCGGATGGAGAAGGACGTTGTTGAGCGGCAGACTGTAGGAGCGCGGAGGAGGGATCGCATGGGAAGGCGTGTGCGCATCGCAGCGCGACGACAGGCGTTGCAAATCATGGCAATTGATTGACTGCAGCAGGCTCGGACGGGTTAATTGGACTTGAAACGTTGTGCGACGGATCAATTGGGCGGTGGGGGGTGGAGAGAAGTTGATGATGGGGGAAAAGAATCCCTATGCAACGCCGGAATTTGGAGGCCGAGAGATTACCTAATTGAGAAACTTGCAGCCGGGGGGGCCACGGCACTGGGGAAAGAAAAAAAAAAGGTGGAGGGGCTTTGAAATCAGATTTTGGGGATTTGCTGAGATATGGAGACGGATGAGATCTATAATATTATTTTAGACGGTATATTACTTGGCTATAATTCAGCAACTTAGATGTGGTATAATATACATGCTGTACAAGAGAAGAGGGTTGAGTTCAATGTCCGAGATGGCTTGTGAGAGTGGAGGCACGTCAATTCTTTTCATGGCCGGTGGGAACTAAAATTTGCTGGACAAGGCTCTCTCGTTTGGAGGTAAGTCGACAAGAGTCTAGAGCCACGTAATCTTGTCGCAACGTGCAATTTAACTTGATCTATTCATTCATGTTTGACAATCTGTTTGCCTGTTTGATCCTGGGATAATACATGCTTGATCATCCTAACCCATGCCGCGAAAGGTATGTATGTACAAGAGAAACCACCCCGGCAGCCTAACTGACCTGACTCCAGAACCGAACCCCCGAATCCCTCGCTCTCAACCGCGAGAACCAGCGTCGCTCGCGCGCGAGGCAGCGCGAACTCCTCGAGGACCTGCAGCGCCGGGTCCGCGAGTACGAGAGCCGCGATGGGCAGGCTACTCTCGAGATGCAGCGCGTGGCGAGGGCCGTCGCTGGTGAGAACGCCGCGCTGAGGAGTCTGCTCGCCGCAAAGGGGGTGGCGGCGGATGAGGTTGAAGCTCATCTCGAGGCTGCGAGGACCGGGGTGTCATCTGTGACATGCACCCCTGCGTCGAATTCACCTTGTGCTGCGTCGCCGGTGAATATTGCGCCGAGGCCAGTAGCTTGCTCGCAGCCTACTAGTGGATGTGGTTCAAACGCCGTCGTCAAACCTGACGGTGCTTCATGTTCTCAACGGCAGCTCAAGACGTGCTCACCGACGCCCCCTGCAGCAGCACCCTCTACGCAGCCTTGCAAACAAGAAACAGACACGCTCATAGATTCAAAGCCTAGCTGCTGCCCGCAACCGCAGCCCGAACCTCAGGACATGTCAAGACCAAAGCCGATGGACAAGATTCACTGCATGGAGGCTGCCACCATTCTGGCTCAGATTCGAGGACTCTCCGATATATCTCAGGCTCGGGCTGTTCTCGGCTGTTCCAACAACGATAATTGCATGGTCCGGAACACGGATCTTCTGGGACTCATGGATGAGATGACTTGATGCTCGTCCGAGTCTATTACTCTACGGTTAACCCCTTTACCCCAACCTCACGACTCTATTAAATCTCCCACCACGCACCCCCTCAAGTCCTCCAAGTCCATCTATCCGAAACCCACCGAAGGAGATACACCAACCCCAGCAACACCGGAACTTCAATCAACGGCCCCACAGTCGCCGCAAGCGCCTGGTCACTCCCTGGGCCATAGGTCGCGATGGCCACTGCTATCGCGAGCTCAAAGTTGTTGCTCGCAGCCGTGAAGCTCTGCGTCGTCGAGAGCGGGTACCCGAAGCCCGATTTTCGCGCCACGAGCAGCGTTGCGAAGAAGATGACGATGAAGTAGACGATTAGGGGTGCTGCGACGCGGATGACTGATACGATTTGGTGGACTACTTGGTGGCCTTGCGAGGCGAAGAGTATGAGGATCGTGTATAAAAGTCCGATGAGGGACCACGGCGAGACTATGCGCAGGAATACCCGCTCGTACCACTCCGCACCCAGCATCGCTCGGAGCAAGAAGCGGGTGATGACAGCGGCGCCGAGGGGAATCCCCAGGAACACGGCTACACTCGTGGCGACGGTCGAGTAGGATACTTCGAGGGCGCCCTCTTCTCTGCTGATGATGCTGATGAAGAAGACGGACATGGGGGCGTAAAGCGCCATCTGGAGGATCGAGTTGATGGCCACGAGGATGGCGCAGTACTCGCTGTCGCCGCCTGCGAGGCCGTTCCAGATCAAGACCATGGCAATGCACCTTGCTAGACCCACGAGGATGAGGCCGATGCGAAGTTCAGATTTGTCTGGAAGAAACGCCCACGCCAGGCCGAGCTAGCCATGTCAGCTCAAGTTCGGCTGGGAGGGAAACCGTGTTCCCTGTTATTATGATCGACACCCTCTTTAGAGGCGCCATAATATTCAACGATAGGCGCGAGGGAAGGAACATACCATGAGGAAGGGCGCAACAATCCAGTTGATGACAATGCTGAAGAGCATTTGTCTCCAGATATCGCGCTGGGAAAAGATCTCATGCAGACACTCGTACCGCACCTTGCAAAGGATGGGGTACATCATGACGAGAAGACCAACAGCTTGGATCATTAGCTTCCAACGTACAGACCTTGACAGAAAATGCCTTACCGATGGGCACCGAGACGCCGACAAATTTGCCCTTTTCCAGCGCCGGCCCTGTCGAGGGCACAAAGTTGCCCAGGATGATGCCCACGGCCATGGCGAGCAAGATCCATAGGGCGAGGAAGCGGTCGAGCCATCCGAGGGACTTGAAGGCCGAGTCATTCTTTTTGGATTGTGTAGAGTTGTTCTCAAGGTCGTGCATGGGGGAGGGTTCTTCTTTCGTTGGTGGTGATGTTTCGGGGGCCATTTTGGGAGAGGTTGAAGGTATTCGGAGGATTGTTGATTGCACAACAGCTGAGTGGATGATGCTATTACTATTGTTAACGAGGATTAAGATTGATGCAATGTATTCGCAAACGAAGGAGGAAAATCCTTTTTGTATCTACTTGGATCAATGCCATGTCAAATTCTCCCGTCTTCGACCGCCGTAACATGCGTCTCTGCTATCGGAGCTGCTAGCCAATCAGAACAGGGGCATGACAGAGTTCCCCCCCGGGGCGGGTCCGGAGGCATGACCGAAGGGTCTCGGCGTCACACCTTGGATGGTCTACTCTCACTGCAAGATTGCTTGCTATTGTATAAAAATTTTGAAGAATATTGACGAGAATTTGTTGAGGATAGTTAGCCCTCTTCCGACCAGTCTCTGCCCATACTTACCCAAGAGTTTATCTCAACTTGTCCCTAATAACATCGCATGGGAAATAGGGGTCATTCCAACATAGACAGCACTGAACATGTTTGGACAGCCTCATTCGTGATGTCTTTTAGCTACCTGAGCGAGATGAGATGCTCGCATCTCTGATCAATGTACGTAAAAGTCATATATACATGTTCCAGCAGCGTTCGACGCCGACAGCGTTTATACAGTTATTGATAATCTCTTCAGCCTCATCATCATCTCACAGAGTGAACCTGAAGCTCGGGTGCCAGTCGCCCACGTTCCTCAGGTCTTCCTCGGACAGGTTCAGCCTGTCATCGCGGTCACCGGCGTCACGCTTCCTGTTCTCGCGCCACATGAAGCCAAACATGAGGGTGGCGGCGAGGGTGCCCATCCACATCATGCCGAGGGCGGTGCCGTAGCCCGTCTTGTAGGTGGGGGACTCCTTGACGAGGAAGATGTTTGCGCCGATGATGCCGGCGACGTTGCCGAGGGTGACCTGGAGGGCGGAGCCGAAGGAGCGCTTCCAGTGGCCCGAGAGGTTGTTTTGGAGCCAGGCCAGGCAGATTGGCGTGGCGATGTAGCCGCCAGCGTTGATGAGGAAGACGGCGGCGAATTTGTAGTCGCGCGACTTGCCGCCCTGCTCGAGAAGCATGGCATAGCCGATGGTGGCGATGCAAGCGCCTGTCAGGACAAATCCGTAGCGGTGCTTGAGGCGGTCGGATCCCCAGGCGGAGAGGAGCATGACACCGGCCGAGAGCACGTAGACAGGGATGGTCTGGACCTGGGCCTCCTCAGCCTTCCAGCCAAACTCGAGCAGGATGGTGGGCATAAAGAAGACGCCGGCGTAACCAGTGGTGCCGATGCCCATGTACATGAAGGCGCCGAGCCAGATCTTCCAGTCCCTCAAGATTCTCTTGTAGGCGAACTTGTTGAGCGTGTCCATGCGGCAAGAGTCGCCAGTGTCAGCAGCGAGCCGGCGCCGGACAAGAGTCTTCTCCTCAGGGGTGAGGAAGCGAGCCTGCTCGGGCCAGTCCGCGATGAGGAAGACGGCAATGATGGAGAGGAAGGCGGTGATGGCACCCTCGATGATGAAGATCCACCGCCAAGCAGACATGCCCTTGTCGCCGCCAAGACGAGCAATGCCGTAGGCCAGCAGTCCTCCAAAGGCACCTCCGATGAGGGTGCTGGTGAAGAAGAAGGACATGCGCTTCTGGAACTCATGGCGCTTATAGTACATGGACGTCACGTAGATGATGCCGGGAAGAACTCCAGCCTCAAAGGCACCGAGGAGGAACCGCAGGGCGACAAGAGCTCCATAGGAGTGGATAAAGCCCATGCACATGTTGACAATGCCCCAGCAGAACATCAGTGCAGAGAGGTAGAAGGACGGGCGGACCTTGCGGATGAGGATGTTGGATGGCACCTCGAGCAGGATGTAGGGGATGAAGTAGACCTGGCATGGATGTTAGTGTCTGTGAATCTCCAAGGATCGGCAGAAACGTACAAAGAGAGCAATGTTGAAACGATTGCCCGAGAGGTCAATCTCTTGCGGCAGCCCCTGGATCCTGGCATTGCTGATGTTGATTCGGTCGAGGAAGGACATCATGTAGATGATGAACAGGGTTGGGTAGATGCATAGATCCAGCTTGATCAGCAACTTCTTCTCCGCCGCGGGATCGATGGGCGCATAGTCCTCCGACTTGGGCGTGCTGGGAGGATGCGACTCGTCGGCCACAGTTGGCGTCTTTTCCTCAACGACTGACATATCGAATATGGTGGGGGAAGACAAGCTCTAGAGTAAGAACAGGCAGGGCGGGAGGGAACAAGAGGGTATTGGGGCAATAGTGAGGCGAAGGAGCAGTAGAGACCCCAGGCAGATTGAGCCGTTGATGCGTCAAACCAGGACGGGGGTGGGCAAAGATCAACTTGGCTCCAACAATCTGATCGGCCGAGATGATCAGATATATTAATCTGCAATGAGACTCAGAGGGGAGGTCTTGTTTTGAAGAGATGAAGCTCCTTGAGGGAAAAGAAAAAAAAAAGAAGGAAAGAAACGGACTTGTGAGACAATATATGCATCTCGGACGAGCCAACAGGTTGCAGCTGTGTTCCTCACAGCCTCCAGGGGCATGCTACGCGATGCGAGGTTCGAGCAAACAGACCCCGGTTGTGACTCCAAGAATATCCATTCTCACCTGTGGTATAGGACGGGGTCCTCATGTTGCGTCCTGCCGGTAGCTGATGGCACGTTTTGCAGGTGCATGTTTCCCGCAGGTCGAGTATGTATGTCGACTCTGCATATTCTCCCCTCCTCGCTTGGCTCTCACTTACAGGCAGCTCCCTCGTCGAGGTCGGGATGAGCACCGCCTACGGCGAGCTCTAGATCAAATCAGGAAATAGAAACTGCCCAAGGGCATCCCCTCTCCTCGTGGTCGACCGTCGATAGCGCCTCTCGAGTGGACTGTCGTTGTGGGGATAGGATCATCGCTTGGCAAGGCAAGACGGATAAAACACCCATGGCTTGGCTAGATGACTGGGGGGATGGTTCCCCGATGGTCCAACGAGAGCCGGTCTTCGGCGTGTCGACGGGATGACTTTCTCAGGGTACCCCGGCCGAGCTCTAGTTCCATGCTAAAGCCGCTCCCGCAACGCGTCCCGCGAGGAGATGGGTTCGGGAGGGGGGCAGCAGAGATCCGACCCGACTCACCAACTTACGAGTCCATGCGTCGCAGGCTGATGGAGAGGATTGCGCCTTTCGGTGGATCGCGAGTCCCCATGAAAGAAAGTGGTGATAGCGCTCTCGCACGTCGAACGATGTCGTCTAGGCCCTGGCGTGCAGATGGAAGCACCTGTGTTGGCCCTCGGGGCGTGTGCTGGACAAAGCATCATCTAGATGCCCTACCACGTGGCCACAGACTGGATATTTTTGATGCCAATTTTATAGGGACAATGCATAAGAATATGGACCAACACAAATTGCTGAGCCATTTCGAATCCTGACCGTTGGCGACTTGTCATGTTGAGGCTCCATCATCCCTGCTTGCTCCTGATATTGAGGTGGGTGTCGAGATTCAAAAGTTCTTGGACCCGACGGTAAATGTCTCGTCAAGGCAGCACAAGACGGAAGCAAACACAGCTCGCAAGCGACTCGTCTGTCTCAAGAGACGGTTACCGCGCAGAGTAGCATTCGCGCATGGTCTTGGAAAGAGAGTCGTTGGAGTTGATCCCCCGGCATCGTGTGAAGGATCAGAGGGACCCTTGCTCGGCCGAAACTTGACCCACCATGTGCCGGACGCCAAAGTGCCAATGTTGCGAGTGCCGTCTTAGCGGCCGTTGTCCCGTCCCTTGGCGGCCAGTCCAAAGACACCTTGGCCATGCTCGACAGGCCCATCCCGGTAGTGGATATCATTGTGGCAACGTCAACCAACAGAGAGTTGCATTGGAAGGCCCCAAGAGGCTTAGAGCCTGGTACAGGGACAACACCACGTCCAGGCTCGCAAACGAAGGAACTCGTAATAGAAACCCCAATCGAAGCCCCATCCAAATACAGCCCAAGGGCCTTCCCCCCCCCAAGACTCAGGCGCGATGGCCGCCCCGGGGGACAAGATGAGCTCTCCACAAACTCCCTTTAGAAATGATCACCGATGATCCCCATAGCGGGCCGAGCAAGATGGAGTCTTGTTGCCCTAAACTCGACGCTAGATACGCGGCGAGTGGTCTTTGTGTGTTTGAACACAATATCTGCGTGGCAGACTATAGCTTCACACAGCTCGCAACTCCTTGCAAGTCTCATCCGTGACCGCATTGTCGGGACTCTGCAAGCCCTTAGGCATGGGTCAGGGGCATGTTCTGCAAGAGAACCAACACAAGGCGAAATTGGTGGTCAGACTGTTGGTCAAGCACATTTCCAGCTCTCGAGGTGCCGGCGGATTCTTCCATGATGACTTGGCCCATGCTGTCCCAGGCCTCCCTGGCCCGCTCGCAGTCGAGGTTACATGCGCAGAAAACCACATTTTGAGCATGTCACGTTCTCGTGTACGCAAGTCTCGACCGCAGCACCGCAACGAGGTGATCGCCCCTTTCTAGGCGGGGTATAAGCGTTTCGTCTGTGCTGTATCGACTCGCGACTGCGAGACATCTGGCGTGATCATCTTTGTGGTCGATGAGAGCTTCTCTTGTGGAAAGAATGAGTGCAGATCCGGAACGAGCAGTATCACCATGCTCGGCACGAGCCACTGGATGCTGGCTGCTCAAGGCTGCCTGCCATCAACCTGGGATTGTGAGCCATGGACTTGGTATTGAAAGAACCAACATGAACCCAATGATTTGGAAGAGATTCCAACTGTTGGTAACCCCTTGAAAAACTCTCTCGTTCTGGCCATCGGCAGCTCAAGGCTGCAAGGGCCGGCTCTCTATATGACACCACTTTCGACCTCTCGCGGTTCTCGACACATAGCATCCTAGCTTGCGGTATCTGAGTGCGTTTAACCGGATGAACCCTGGTGAGGTGCCGGTATTTGGGCATAGTCACCAACTATGCCTCCTGGCTTCCTCGACGACCCCTCCCGGAGTATCTGACTGTTCTCTTCTGAGTCTTGCCCATGGCTATGATGTGATTTGTGAACTGTTTGCCTAACCGACCGTGTGGCTTCGGGTCAGTGTCTCAGGACACGCACCTCAGGTTCGAGGGTGAGTGAAAACCTTGTGTGTGACAGAGCGGGATGCATAATCCTTTGTGGTTGATCCACCTCCTATGCAAGAAGGGATCATCACGGAACAATGTGTGCCAGAATTCACCGATGCAGGAACATCCACATCTCCCATAAGCAAAAAGCAAGCTCTCTTGGGCTAACAGACGAATTCCAAAGGGTCAACAAAAATTCATCTCCGAAGGGGCCCCGGACCCGAAGACCTCTGACCGGGATGAGTCCTTCATCGCCTATTATTGCTTCTGGTCCGTGGGGCCAACTCTTCAACACCATGCCCCAGTCTTCTGCTGGCCCTCGCAGGATGGACCACTCTCGAGCTGCGTGTTTTCGGGAACGGCCCCTGGCGTATTCACCCGCCTCATCATTCTCAGTAGCCAGTGGTATCCTTGGACCGATGGCTGCCATTGCATGGCCAAGAGGAAGCATGGATATGCCCAGGCCTCCTGCGTCTGGCCTCCTGTTAATCGTCGCAGAAGAACTGTCGATAGATGAAGGGGTGTGCACGAATTCACCTGCACAGCGGCTTTGTCCGGCGCAACGGATCACAGACCGCCCCATGTTGGACATTGTTCGGTCAGTAATGGCGAGAGATGTTTTCTCGGGCCTATATTACCCAAACGTCGTCTCGCCGCGCCCAGGCCGGGGAGGCCAACAACCACCTAATGCTTCTCGCACCCAGCCCGTCGTGCCGGATCCCTAAACAGGGAGTAGATTTGTCCGATTTCTTTCTCCTGGGAGGCTCCTGTCGCCATATATCTTCGACGCCCCAACCAACTCAACCTGAGACTGGCCCTAGACGACTTTTCGACGTTTGAGACCCATATGGCATCGGCCAACACTGCAACATGGCGAACGACACTCCAGATCCAAGCTTGAGCAATGCGCATATGCTTTACATTCCCATCGCGATCTTCGGGGTGCTTTGTCCGTTATTGGTGGGTATACGTATCTGGTCCCGGCGAAGGAAGGGAGGGCACCTCGGCGCTGATGACTACACCATCATTGGGTCTCTGGTAAGCTCTCTGTGGCGCGAGATGAGGTGTAGAGGCTGACTTGAAGTTCCGTTAGATCTTTTCTCTGGCGTCAAGTGGGCTTGAGATTGCCTGTGAGACAGCCAACTGATGACCTTGAGTATAATACTCGCTGACACTTCCCAGCATGCCATTATGGATTCGGACGACATTCGAAGACGCTCTCGAACGAGAACAAGATTGAAGCCCTCAAGGTTTGCCGCGGACCCCCTCTCAAGAGATTATAGACTAACCGAAGGCTTGTTCCGCTCAAGTTCTTTTTCGTTTGCCAGGTATCGTACAAGGCTTGCATCAACTTGACAAAGTGCTCGATTGTTCTCTTGTACCTTCGAATCTTTGGCAAGGTCCGCTGGTTCAAATGGCTCTGTTGGGGTTTGGTGGCAATCGTCGCCATGTATGCCGTTTCGTCTGTCATTGCCACAATTTTCCAGTGCACACCAGTTCGTCGGGCATACAACAAAGGCGTCCCGGGAACTTGCATTGACAACGGCAAGTTCTGGTATGCCAACGCCGGCTTCTCCATCGCGACCGATCTGATCATCCTCTTCATGCCCATGGCATCCGTGTACCAGCTGCAAATCCAGCAGATTCAGAAAATTGCACTGATCATTGTCTTTGCGCTGGGTGGATTTGTCGTCATCACCTCCTGCCTTCGAGTCACCACCATCGACATCGCCGCAACAACGACCGATGTCACCTTTGACGTCTCTTCCACCATGTGGACTATCATCGAGATGAATGTTGCCATCGTCTGTGCTTGTCTTCCGATGATTCGACCAATAATTGTCAAGGTGTTCCCCAAGCTCATGCCCAGGAGCAGCAGCAACAACCAAAAGTACGGAACTCCGAGTTACGGAACCAAGTCATATGCGCACAGTCAAGCGCGAGACAAGAACGAGTGGATCCAGATCGACGCTGGCCGAAACGGGATCCCCATGACTTCGATTCGGAAGGCTGGCTCGACAGGAAGCGAGGAGAGTATACTCGGTCCTCAGGTCGAGGCCGGCACAAACCTTGGACCACCGGGAGCACCATGGCCGATAGACGAGAATGGTCAGATGTCGATTCAGAAGACGGTGCAATATAGCGTAGAATATTCGAAAGGGCAGCAGCAACAGCAGGAGGGTGAGAAGTAGCGGTGTACTAATTGCAGGCCTCTCAGGGGTCATTACGAAGGGCTTGGTAACGATGAAGTTTCACGATTTATTTTGTAATAGCAATGTTTCCGTAGAAAAAAAAAACACTTCTTTTCGTCAAGGTCTTGAGTATGCCGAGCTGTGATAACTGTCTGAATGCTTCGATGCAACCCAGTGTGTCGCCGGGGCGTCAAAACTGGACTTTTGTGACAGCTGTTGTGATGTTTACGACATCGCAAAAAATCCATCTCAGGTTACAGCCCATAAGAGCGAACTGGACATCGAGAATAGGTGTGTATTCCATCCTGGAGATATCCCAAGAGATAGTGCTCGTCAAAATCTCGGTTTCGGGAGTTGAATCCGTCAAGGGTCATCGTGAGTCTAGCCTTGTATTTTTAAGCTTCGGGGCTTGTAGGCCTTCCATATTAGAGACAGGCGTGTTGTTCGTGAAATGGCCAAGAAAGGACGTCGAGAATGGATCCTCGTCTGGGGACCCCAGTCTGTAGGATCGCCTTGTGTTCTCGCTTCCTTCTCCATGCCAGGCAACGGATCAACCTGGCCAAGAGGAGCCCCCACGAAACCGAACGGCGCAAAGCGGGCCGTCTCGTCCGCCTATCCCATTGTGTGCGTGAACTTTCCCAGACAGGGGAAGTTGGCCACGAGCTGTCGCAAGCTGTCCGCGTCAAGCCTCGTTTGACTGATGATGAATTGACATTCCTTCAAGTCACGGTCTGGAGCAGACTGAGGACGACGTTGACAACTGGCTGCTGAATACCTCATAGTGCGACTTATGGGTCGAGATGGAGCTTCTCCAAGGCATCCAGCAATTGATAGGGGTCTAGAAGGACCATGTGGTTGATCGGGTAGCCATTGGCGTGTCTCTCAAAGAATGGTACGCATGCGAAACCGAGGAAGATGACGAAGCTATTGTAAGATGACGAAGCTATTGGTGGAGCATGAATTCTTTCAGAGTCGAGAAGCATGCCAACGAATCGACGAGGGGAGCATTGATGTTGAAACCTGGCAGGCAGCCGTATTCCCACATCCCGAGCACGTGTTTGACCATGTGCTCTTCCCGTGACTTTAGCATTGGGCGAGGTCATGTGACACTGAACCATTGCCACTAATGGAGATCCAAGTAGATGCCAACGAGCAGCCAATGACAGCGCAGCTGATCAGGCAGCAGTCAAACCCATGAAAATGGGCCGCGAATAGGCCGCGCTCAAGATCCGCTTCGCAGGCACCGAGATAAGAGCTTCTCTCAACAAAAATCACTTGAATCAATGCCCTGCCGCTGCGCTGCACTTCCTTCCTGCCATTCTTCGTTTCAATTGCATTGCATTCTCCTTGCATGTGACCTTTCTTCCGCTGCGCGCCAAGCATATTTTATGCCGATGCGTGACTAGCTTTGACCCCTAGAGCTGAGCCTCACTAAATTGCGACGAGGCCCCGCATCATATCACATCGACATCGTCAAATATTACTTCGAAACTACACTCAATAATCACCATCGTCGCCTTTTGCACTTTAAGAATCCGAGAGAATTGAACGCCGTACATTATTTCACCTATGGAGTCGTTTCTTCCGCTTGGCGGCTTCCAGCTGCCGTTCCAAAAGCGCCTCAGCAGACTCTACAATGACACAAAGAAATCAAGCGACTTCGTCAAGGAACCTGTCCAAAATGAGGAGGACCCTGAGATCAAGGCATTGCACCGAAAGCTCCGGATCCAGAAAGACCGGCTGGTCACCTGGGGGCTTGAATGGTCAGATCCGACTCAATCAACTGAGATTGACGAGTCTCTATCTAAAGCTGGCTTAAGTGAGGTCGTGGGAAGCATCATGTCAACTATTAAGGACATTCTGGCAGAGGCTGAACCCCTCTGGCTCAGCTCAAAACGCATCATCCAAGGACCTCAGACCTCCCAAGACTCAAAGCCGCCGCTGGTTCAATGGGACAAGAACCGCTTCGAGGATCTAGTCAACGACCTCACCACATCAATCGACACTCTATACGACCTCTCCCGAACTCGGGCCTCTGGTGGACCCCCAAGACGTTCATCCAAGACTCCTTTCAAGTCACCTCAGCCAGTCGAGGACTACCGCCCATTCGAGTCCACACGCATGCAAACTCCGCAGCAGATTGACCCTCTGACCCTGACACACCTACGGCCCAGAAAGGGCAACGAAGCAGCTGTGCCTCGAGAGGTTGTCTTCATGAGCAAAACCGCTTATGCGGAGCTTACTCACGGAACCACACGCCAACCGTGGGCCCCTCTCCTTCTCGAGTATGCCAATTTCGACTCTATATATGCCTCTACGGGCATCATGCCGCCAATGGCTCGCTTCGAAAGGCTGTCGGCAGGGTTGCAGCAGGACTCGCAGCGATCACCGGGAACATGGACCGGATTGCCTCGTCTCTTGGGGTACTTTGAAGACCTCGAGAACTCAAGACTCGGTCTTGTTTACAGATTCCCCCCTTCCTTCAATGCGGTTTCGTTCGAGCGACTTACCAAGAACCCACTCTACAACCTACCTACTCTGGGAGACTTGCTCTCTATCCCTGGATCGGAACCCAGACTTGAAGCCAAGTTCAGGATGGCTCAAAACCTCGTCAACACTGTTTTTGACCTGCACGCTCGTGGCATTACGCACGGCAACATCGTGGCAAGCAACGTCTCGTTCTGCGATGCTGTGACCACGGAACCTAATGCCATCAACGGCGAAGTCGATGTTCGACGGCCTCTACTCTCTTCATTTGACCTTTTCCCCGATGATGCTCCCCTAACCTCATCTCCACTATCACGGCATCCTCTAGACCCCCGCACTGCACCCACATCTCCTCTGTCCAAGTACACAGACCAAAGGATTCTTGACCTTTACTCTCTTGCCATGCTGCTTCTTTCGATTGGCTTATGGGCAAAGCTGGAGGAGCTCGCTCCTGAGTTTTCACCTAGCATTCCTGTGTCAATCTTGGACCAACTGGCTGTGAGATGCGGTAGTCTCTACATGAAGGCTGTTCAGGCATGCTGGAATGCAGTCGACGACGAGCTTGCTGGTCGGTATACTGGCGAGCATTTAATGTCGATGGTACAAGTCAGGGCAAGTCGATTTTTGGAGGCGTGCTGCATTCTAGATGGTGTCAGTGGTCTTGAAGAGAGGCTTGACCAAGAATTGAGCCAAACTGAGGCGAGTGCCTCCAATGCCGGTTTCTCTGGCGACCTTCCTCCCATGGGGGATGTTTCTTCCAAGGGCGGCAAGGACGCCAAGGACTCGAAAGGGTTGATGGCCCCATCAAGGGTCGGCGAGAAACAGGCGCCGTCATCGGCACCCGTTGCCAAGGCTGAGAAGAGCTCTGAGAGATTTGAAGCAGATGCAGACATTGACGGTACGTCCTGAGTGTCCTACCTGTACACATACATGCAGGATACTGACCTTGACTCAGACACCCTTGATAAGCCCTCAGGCAAATCAGAAGCCAAGCTTCGACTCTACCCCCATGTCCCGCTCGCACCTGAGATTGTGGAGAGATGGAACAAGATTCTGATGCCTCAGATTAACCACGCCCTTCGCCATTTTTATCGCAAGCACCCCGAATCGGTTGAGATTTCGCTCGAATCTGTTGGGCCAAGCCCGCACAAGACCCAACCAACAGTACTCGTTGTCTGCACTTCTGTTGGCAAGGTCCGCGCAATCCTCAAGAAGAGGATCGGCGACCTGTTTGACGAGACCACTGGGTTCGCATTGAAGGTCTGTCGCGGCCATGTGATGAGATCTCGCCGGGAGCCATATTCAATCCTCCGGTCCATGGCCCGGAGGAGTGCCAAGGGCGCCGGTTTAGATGCGGAAGGCGCCGACGCCATCAACCCGGAATACCAGGAACGACCAGGGAATGGCGCCAGCATCGGGGCTTGGATTGGAGATCGTCATTTACCCCCTGTCAGCCTGGGAGGTCTTGTGATGGTGGACGACAAGCCCTACGGCATGACGGTCCACCATATGCTTGATGACCCGGATCGTGATTTTGGGGCCAACGACACCACAAGGTGCAGCGCTTTGCCCGACTTAGACTGGTACGACCAGTCTGGAGATGAGACTTCCGCGGACGACGGCGATGGCTATGAACTATCCGATACCGAGTCGGAGGCTTATTCAGAGTCTGATATCACGAGCGATTATGATGATGACGAAGATGAGGAGGACGACGAGTATAACGAGCCTGGTGACATTCTTGGCATTGAGCCTGGGTGCGGTGATGGGTACATTGTTACACAGCCTGCTTTCGACGACGTGGAAGAGGGCTTCTACCCCGACCCTGACACTCAAGACGAAGACCATCTCGACACATTCAGTGTAGGAGAAGTCTATGCTTCGAGCGGCATCCGCAGGAAGGAGGCCAACGGGCTGGTACACGAAGTGGATTGGGCACTCTTCGAGTTCGCCCATGAGAGACTACCCGAAGACAACAATATCCCTCGCGCCCAGAGCAACTCGTCCCTGCAGAACCTGGGCCGAAATTACAAAGACGGGGCGGCCCTGCTGCGGCCGACCACCGTCGCGCCCTCCACGTCCCTCCCCGGCATGGAGGTGCAGTGCATGGCCCGGACAAGTGGCCTGCAGACCGGCAAGATCCTCCCCGCCCTCACTAGTGTCAAGATCTACGGTCGTGTCTCTCCGAGCCACACATATCAAGTCACCAGTGTCGAGGGTCCAGAGGATGAGACGCACAAGAGGGGTGTGCCTCTTGGCATTCCGGGCGACAGCGGCGCTTGGATTGTTGATCGTAGGCACGGCCAACTCTGTGGGCATGTCTTGGCTTGGAGTCAACGTAAGAGAGTTGCCTACATTTGCCCCATGGACGTCTTGCTCCTCGACATCGCAGAGACTCTCGACGCTCACGAGGTGAAGCTCCCTGGAGGCGAAGCCGTGGTTACTCTCGGCGGCGTGCATGACTATGCCTCGAGGGAAGAGCAAGTGCCACAGGCAGGCGACGACGACTTGGAAGACTTGGTCGAAGAGGAGGCTGAGGAGCAAGAGCTCCCTCCACGACTCGTCACCTCAGTAAGCACGGCAAAGGATGTCTCGGGGTCGCGGAAGGGAGGCATCTCGAGCTGCACCGTCAGCGAACGGGGATCGTCCAGCCCCATCCGGCTGGAAACATCCTCCGAGCTGGGGAGTCTCTCGAACCGTCTCGACGAAATGAGCATGAGCGGCAGTTTTGGGATCGGCGTTGGCGGTTGATGGCAGCGGGTCTTGCCGCGTCGGTACTTATTTAGTGCGTTTTGGATTGCTTTGAAAGCGGAGATTTAATACTTCAATACCCTTGCTTTGTACGCAAAACCTGGTTGGAAATAAGGAGAGTTAAGTAGTCCAAGATTGGTTCTGGTAGTAAACTTGAGTCCGGACGAAATCGAAACGTATACAGCATCATGCCCTTGGCTTGCGCGTCACATAAAGTCATCCTCCCAGTCCTCGCTGCGGTCCTGGTTGCTCGAGCCAGCCATGTTCTCGTCAGTGAAGAGGTCATCGTAGGCGTGGTCCTTCTGCCACTTCTTCTCCTTCCACTCCTGGGCCTGGCGCGCCTCCTCCTTTCTCTGCCGAGACAGGTCAGCCATGCGTAAGCTCCGGGGTGCGCTGGGGGGGGTTCCTCACCCTCTGCTGCTGGGCGGCCTGGTCCCGCCGGCGCAGCTCCTTGAGGCGGTCGTCCTTTTCCTGCTTGAAATCGGGCTTCTGCTCTACCTTTGTCTTGTTGAGGCGGTTGACGATGGGGTTCTCACGCTGGGGGACGAGTACCCTCTTGACCTGTGCGGGATGTGAGTCTGTGGACAGGGGGCAGGGGGAGGGGTGGTGGTGGTGCTGATACAGGGTGCCGCACTTTGCGTTGGTCCTTGAAGCCGACCTGGCCGACAGCCATGCTGCCGTCCTTTTTGAGGTTGGACCAGGGCGTGTAGATGACGGTGATGTTGTCCTTCTTGTTTCCTGATTCGTCAGTCAGAAATCGTTGGGCTAGCAGCAATCTCCAGGGGTTTCCCTGTACCCTCGATCGAGTTCGCCTTGGTTAACTGGGCGAGATCCATGACCAGCTCCTCTGGCAGCGCATCCCATTGCTGGCCCTTCTTCATGCGGAGGTAGATGTGAGCGCTGGATAGCTTATCCACGTGGAACTGGGGAGCAAGAAAACCCAGAAATCGTCAGCCCTCTCTGCCCGTCCCATACAGTTCACCATGCGACCTCACCCTGTTCTCCCGGTCAGCTGTCGCCACGTTTCCTGGAAGAGAATCCTCACCAGACATCCTCATCCCAGCCAAACTTGATCAGGTCCTCATCTAGTACGATTCAGCTGGCGAGACAAGACTCAGAGGTGCGGGGGGAAGCATACTCTCAAACTTGTCCTTGCCGACGTAGATGAAGCCCGGCGGGTCAACGACGTTGGAAGTAAAGTAGTACACCATCCTCGTGTGTGAGTTCCTCTACGAAAAAAACGAGGGGGTGTGAAATCTTAGGGGGTACCGTGCCTGACTTCTGACGTTGATATTTCCTTTGTAGATATCTCGTGAGCTGAGAGGGGGGAGGAGAAATTTCCTGCTTGGTGTAGGTACCTTGGCACTAACAATAAGGCCCGAGAACCCCGCTGTAACCCCCCCTACAGGGCACCCAGCTCAGCCCTATGCGATGTCGTCGGAGTACCTCCCGGCTCCGGTAATAAATGCCAGGGATGCTGGAACACGTGATATCGCGATCATCTCGTGAAACGTCCAACGTCAGTTGATGGAATAAGCCAGGCGGAAAAGATGGATCTACGGGCTTCCAGTTGAGGAGAGCAGAAAAGTTCTCACTGGCCATCAAGTCGAGGCCAAACTGTGCCGCACGCTATGAAATGTACGCCCTCGCTAGGGGCAAGGCTTTGTTGGATGTGTCCCGCGGACCAACAGTTCCGAGTCGCTTTTTTTTAAGTCGCGTTCTGCGGTTCAAGTCGACTCGGCTGCTTCGGAGTATGAAAGGCGACCCTAGTGCCAGCCGGGCTTGCGAGAGTCTCCGGATTAGGGGCACGGGTCGTTCGTTCAAAATCGGACCCGGAGGACACACGAACAGGTTTCTCGAAGTTACATCGTTTCGACGAATCAAGACTTCGATATTATAAATGCAGACCCATGGTTTGGACCGACTTAGCGTGCAGTAGCGACTGGCCGGTCCTGGCTCCATCGTGTGGTCTCTGGAGTTGTCGTCGTCGACCAGCAAAAAAAGAGGGCGTTTCAACGTCTGCCAAGGACTCTGCCTGCCCGTATCCGCAGTTTCCGCCGCTGACTGTGTCCCGACCAACAGGCAGCTTTCAGACAAGGCCTTTGTGGGCGGCGGAGAGAAACAGGGCTGGGACGGACGAGGCGTGGAGGTAGCGCAAGCCAGGTTTCGCAGAGCCTCTCTAGACCGCTTGCTCAGAGAAAGTGGGCTCCCGTGCCTTGGGGGCTAGCTCAAAAACCACACCCTTGAGAATGGCTTCATTTATGCATTAACTCATGTGGGCTTTTCGGCGATCAATATGAATGCAGTAAACGCTGGCCGACGACGACACACAAGCGCGCGGTGACGCGCACACACACACACTCACCAATGTTGAGACAGGTTTGTTTGTTACTACAATCTCCTGCAATGCTAGTGTCTTTCTTCTTCACGCCAGTGAGCGATGACTTGTCTGTAGTGTTCCAGATCTCCTGGAGCATGTCTGCGTGTCGTGATCGGGGAGATCTGAGTCGTCAGATCCCCAGCTAGGCTTTCTCTCTTTGTACAACACAAGTTGCCAGCATTTTAAGAATGCACTTCTTTTTTTGCGACTTGTTTCATAAGCCCGAAGTGCACTTTCGGAGCGATGTCTCCGAAGATATGATATCCAAGTTTCCTCTTTCCTCCCTCCGGCTTCTTGCTGACCCGGCGCCTTCAACAGCTTGGCATCCCGTCTTTGAAGGAACATTTGTCTCCACCGAGACAACGGAGACTCCGCCCGCTTGGTGTGGTCAGAAGACGCCGGAGAGATATGATAGAGCCCTGAAAGTGAAGTTACGTAAACAGGGATTTTGCATATCGTCCGAAAAATTTCGGGGCTTTTGCTGGCGGTGCTTAGTTTGAGCTGAGGTTCTGTATCGCGGATTGTCTAAACCGGCATCAAGGCACGCCGTGTTGTTTCTGGCCGAGGTCTAGTGCTACGTGACATCTGATTTGAGCAAGCCGAGGCTTCGCATGGCTACCTGAATCCGGGCTGGCTCTCATTAGCTTCTTTGTCGAAATCAACTATTGTTTGATGCTAAACAATCGTGGTGACTGAGCTCGTTCAATTAGAGGTCCAGCTGGTGTCTGGAAAGCTCCATTGGCCAGGTATTTAGCCCCATGTATTTGGCTACCAAACCAGGCTGGTAGGGCTAGAGAAAAGTCTAGATAAAGCTATACCCGACTTGTAAGTTTACGAGGTACGGGAAAGCAATGTTCGCTCAAGCCATGGTCATGGCCGAGGCCCCGACTCGCGCAGACGCTAGAGAAGCAATGACCAGACAAAGGCCCCAAGGCAATGGCGCTTCGGGAAGAAGCCATCCGGAACAAAAGAAACGTCCAGAGCAAAAGCTGCCAGCCTTGTCATTGGACTAGCTGACGCGGTGGGCGGTCGAAAGAGCCTAGACCAGGGTCCCAACAGACATGCCCGCGACCCTGCGTGATATGGCTCACGATGCGGGAGACAGGGGGCCGCCCCCGCGGGGGTCCAGTGGGGAAACAGAGGGGCAGCAAGCACACACCCCCCCAGCTCCGGACGATGGAGGCTTTTTGAGGCTTTGATAGGACACATTGGGAGGGGGGCTTGGGCTCCGCTCTCTGCCAGACGCTGCTGTCAGATCAATGGGGTGAAGCAACCTGTCAGCTGCCGGGGGAGGCTTGCAGATGTGCAAAAGCCATGTCTTGGACATGTCTCAGAGTCGCACGCTCGCTCCCGGACGAATCGGTACGCGGCTTGTGGGATGCCAGCTATTGTAGAAAGGATTTTCTTTGTTTCGTTCTTTGTTTCCTTGTCATTCACTTGTACAGTCATTCCCTTGTGATGAGTGGCTGCTGTATACAAGTTGCAAACTCGTCATCCACACGCCAAGACAAGAGATGTCTTCAACCAACACCGGGTTGCCACATGCCGTTTTCATCTTAGTTTCTTCTCTTGTTTCATTTCATTGCCCCTTTTGCAAAGCAATTTACTGACTGATCCCGTAACCTAATCTGGACGTTTTGCCCTCGAGCTCTCCTCCAGCCCTTGACAAGATCTGTCTCTCGTCCGCTATAGCCATGGCTATAGCCTCATGATGCCATCCCATGGGGCACAGATCCCCTCCGCATCGAGTTTAGGCTTTTAAACATGCCGGGTGGCGTCATAAGGGTCCCCGGCTCAGGCAAGCTTCAAGGAACCGTCACCGGTCTGCTGCACGTATGAGCAGCGGTGGCCCCCTGTCTGTTCATCACCATAACTGGGCCTACAGATTGGCCAGTCGGGATCCTTGGCACCGAGGCCCGGTTATGCGGAATTGTTTGCGTCTTCTATTTCCCTTAGCCGAGTCCCACGGTGCCACCCAGCGCCTAGCGGCAACGGGAGACCTTCTCCGGGCTTGAGGGCCGCAGAGGAACACGCGGGTTTATGATTTTTTCGAGCTCTGATGCGTGATTATCGTGGCCAAGAGGCGAGTGTCTGCGCCTGGAGCGGTTGCTGAGACTGAATGATGTGCTCAAAACGGCACTTGGAGATGCCTTCCCTTTGCTCTACTGTAAATCCCTGAACGATATGATGCCCGAGGTTCCCACCTTCATAACCTGACAGTAAAACCCTCAAGTTTCCCTTTCCATGCGCCGCCGCTAGAAATAGAATACCAGTCTACGGGACCTTTTTCCCCGTCCCAGAAATCCTCGTGTATCCTCATGTATCCTCGACTTCTTGCCTCCGTATCAGCGAGAGCAGGGCCGGTGTCAAAGCACGTTGCATCATCTGCTCGGGCAGTTCCCGCTGCATAATATGATGATGCCAGTGCTACTTCTGCTGCACCAAGGTGGAGAGAGCAGCAAGAGGTTTTGAACGCCGACAGCCTGCAGGCGCTGTATCACACAATACTCCGAGTGGCTGCCGCAGGTGTCAGTCAGGCTATCAATTTTTTTTTAATCTTGCCAGGCTCTCCCACTTACAAGGACACCCCGAGAGACTCAGCCTTCGGTAACGACGATCTGATTGCTGTTGACCTCGGCGCTAAATGTAGCCGCGTTGTAGTCCTGCCCGGGGGCCTTGTAGACGTCCACCCTGATATAGTATGTCCCCGCATAGGCGATATAGAGGTCGGTGAAGTGGAAGGAAAGGTCAGTCCCCGACCTGTCGGCCTCGACACCCGTGACAGTGGTATTGCCGAAGAGGGCCCCTTCGACCATTACCCCGTCGCTCCCCATCAGGACGGCCATGGCGAAGTAGCTCGAGTTTGAGGACCTCGACTTGGATGTGAACCGGGAAACCAGGGGCGGGTACAGTATCGTCGAAGTTGCGGTCCACGGGGGAGGTTGAGATGTGATGCTGAGGTTCGGCATGCCGTCAGACTTGATCGCTGCTGCTGCTGTTCGGATCAGGGGTGATAGGCATGGCACTGATATGCCGTATCAACAACAAAAGTCGTCGGTTGCGAACATATTCGGGTGAGAAGGGTTGATATATACTCCATCGAGGTGTGCGAGCCGTCCACACGGATTTCTCCCGCAAGAGAGATACCCGCCGACCGGGACAGAGGTGCCTTTACAGATGGATTGGCTTGAAGATGGCCCAACTGGACGAACGATTCGTCCAAGCCCCCCGACCAGAGCCGGCGTCTCACCTGTCAGGGATAGGGGAACGGCCAGGAAGCGCGGAAGAACGGGACGAACGGGACGACATGCACCGGGGGGTACCTGTTCAGCAGGATCGGAAGAAGCCACGCGGCTAAGATCTGCCCAAGGGTCTGGGGAGGGAGTGGAAAGAAAGGCGAGGCTTGATTCTGTTGTTCGGCAGTCAAAGTGGAAAAAGAAAAATAATAATAATAAAGAGACACCAGAGCCAACGGCTGAGGGGTGGTTCAGGCAGGCAGCGAGAGACAAAAAGATGTCGCAACGGGCGTTGACAGCGGAAGCTTGCAGCGAAAAATGTAACAATGGTCAAGGACAGCCGAGGACGGGGCGACGAGTCGGGAGACAAAGCAAGGCTCAGGGCTCACCCAAGTGTGGATGTGTAAAATGCGATTCGATCGCCAGAGAGGAGGAGGAGGGAGAGAAGAAGGAGAAGGAGAGAGAAAGAGACAAGGCCCTTGCTGAAATCACAAGTCGATCCCTGTAACCCTAGGGAATCCCTGTGACTATCAGAGGAGAGAGAGGGCAGCAGCACGCATAATGCTGCCTGTACCTAGGTTACGTAGCATTCAGAGGACAGAGAGGCCGGTGACCATTGAAGCCACTGAGAAAGAACCTCTCAAACGGCCACTCAGAGATGACAGACCGACAAGTCGGGTTCGCCGCCAAGACGGACACCCTCTGTGGACGTCTTGACTGTGTAGTGTAGTGTAGTGTAGTGTAGTGTAGGTAAGCGACGTGCTGGCTTGAGATTTGCTTTTGTGCATGTGTGTGTGGATTGGGTGATAATCACGCTACATTAGCCTGATCGTCGTCGAACTGGGGGCGCGGCCCTTTGACTGACGATCTCTGTTTGTCTTGGACGACCTGTGGCTAGTAAATTACACGTCTTTTTTTTACCCCTTGTTGACAAACCCCACGTGTGGATGGGCAACTCAAAAACGCCCTCCTTTTTTTCCCTCTTGGCCGCGGTAACCCAGATAGCAATTTGTTCATTATAGCTGCTAGGGTTAATAATACTCGTCTATTTGAGCGTCGTAACGCTGCTGCTGCAAGGGTGGAAGGCCAGGCCACGTCATGATGGTTTCTAGAAAAAGAAAAAGAGCTCAACGCCATCACTAGGCTAAATGCCAGGGGTTACCTCCCACTCAGGGTCTACAACGCACGTCAGCGAAAAAGGCAACGTCTCCTTTCTATGGAGAGCCTCTCCTCTTCTGGCCGTTTAGACGGGCGGCCACTAATGGGGGTGCGGGCAGAAGAGAGAGGGGCTCTATCTGCGTCGGCCTCATTGCCCGACTGGTGGCGGGCTGAAGAGGGCTTGCTTGCAAGGAGCAGTGCTCGTCTAGCTTCAAAGGCCTCTCTCTTGCTCTGTGAAAATGGAGAGACAAGACAGCTCAGTAAGACAGGCGGCCAAGGCGTCGCGGGCCAGCCATTCCACGCGTCATGCGTCTTGAACGCGTGCATAAAGAAAGAGTGCCAGGTCCCCCCCCGAAGAGGATGACCATGGCCGGGAATACGTAGGGCAACCAGACTCCTGGTTATTAGCGTCGACGTTTCTTGTCCCATCTGACAGCTAGTGTGGCCTCCCCCGGGGAATTGACTTTGGTGAGACAACGATCTTCAGCAAGGGACCCCTCTGCTTTGCAGCAATGGGTGGTGGTCCAAGTTTGAACCATGCGGTCCCCCTGTCCTGTCCTTCAGTTGCGCCGCGCCGTAGATCTTCTCGACACCCCCTTTTTCCATTTCTGGACACCCTTAAAGGAGGGTGGATCATGGTAGCATCGAGAGAGCATCCACCAGGTGAGTCTCAGCTGTTTACTGGTCAAAAAGATCTGTCCTGTCTCTGTCTAGAGAGTGTGTGCGCGTGTCTTCTCTCCATGAAGCCAGCAACGTTGCCCATGTCCCAGCTCCCTTGCGTCCTTGGTCGTCCGCAGCAGCCCCTAACGTAGTCTTGACGTGGGACCTGAACCGACATGCGGACCATTAACCGGCTGTCAGCCGCGGACGCTCGGGCTGACCTTGGCCCTCTTTCTCCAGGCCTCTGGATCGCGCCATGGGCGATTCTAGCTAGCGAAGGCGTTAGCGGATGCAAGACAGAGATTCCATAGCTCCAAACTGACATCGATGAGGCGGCTAGGACGGGGAGAGACAGGGAAAACGAGGAACAAAAGCGAGAGAGAAAAGGGAGTACGTACAGTTTCTCTCTTCCCCCCTAGCCTCAGAGGGGAACAACGGGATCCTACACTCACACCCCCTGCCAAAACTGCCTGATAATCAAGCGACGGTCCGCTCCCATTTGCCCGAGACTTCTGGGAAGCCAGGAATGCTGCGAGTTGAAGAGAAGTTGGCAGGTCCTGAATGGGCTTTTCGACCCTGTGGCGCCACGCGTTATTCCTGTCGCGGGCTAGCTTGTTTCGTGGGCCATGGAGCGGAACCCCTGTTCCCTTTGTCATGGGATGGAGCCAAGCTCAACGGATCGAGCTTGTTGCTGGCTGCTGCCTGCCCTGAACGTGAGCGTGAGACCTTGAAGGGCTCCGCAGAATTAGTACATCCATACATTACTCAGCCCTGTGCAAGTGCCCTTCCCAAACAATGGATCCATGCTGTCTGTGTCTTGGTTGTGAGCATTGTCTGTCCCCCCCCCGTTCCGAGAGCCTAGGCCTTGAAAGAGTGCTTCTCGAGGACCCAAAGAAACTAGCATGATCGGCAGAGACAGCAGCTGCTAGACGTGGGGGGAATGATAGAGTCCCTTCCCGTCCTGAGGTGCTGGGGCTCCCTCTGTCACATCTCATCTGGTCAGGATCACACCAGCGCAAGCAGACGCGTCTACGCAGTCCAAAGCCGCGGTTCCCGCACTAAAGCAAAGGGCACATGTAGGGCTTGGGAACGGACGGACTTGGGGGCAAGACGTAATGGTGATTTGTATTTCCCCCACCTCCTTCTCTGTCAATCTCGACAATGCCTCCCCCCAGTCTCTGATTACAGACTCATGCATGTCGTCCTGCCATCGGATTCCCTTCCCGTCAGGCCTCGATGTCTGTCTCTAGGAACCGTCCCTGTCCTTGAGAGTCCTCGTCAGCGTTCCTTCCCTCTGCTCATTAAACAAGCAAGTCACATGATACCCGTTTACCGATCCTACGGGGCCCAGTTATCCGAACCTCCTCCAACTCCTCCGTGGTCCCACGGGTTCCAGCACGCCGATGCTGCTCTTCTTCGATATCCAAAAGAGGCACCCTACCGTGGGCTGCTTCTCTGCTTGGCGCGGCGGAAATTTGGGTCCAGAAGTCGCATGGTTACATCCATCACCCAGCCGGGCCAACCCTGATGCTGCGGACAGCTGAGAAGGGATGGCAGGGCGAGGCCTTTTCATGACATTACTCTCGGGCACCTCTCGGTCGGGCCAGGGTCGGAGTTGGTGATGAGCTGACTGCTGCCTAACAAGCTAGATAATCAAATCAAGACCTTGCTGCGACCAGCCTGAGCCTGCCGGAGCATCAGGGAACATGGAGCAGTTTCCCGCAGTATCGTTTCCCCCTCCGGTCCGTCTTCACCCTCGGCTAACGTTAAACGACCTTCGCGTTTGGGGAACGACTGCAGCTAGAGCACTGCCAGAAAACCCCGCTGTACAAATCCAAGACGATGCCAAGCATATATCCCCGTCGATAGACTCGGAATCCAACCCGCAATGGCTTAGCGTTGCGTGGCTATGTGAGCCGCAAGCAGCAGTTTCTTTTGAGAGAGAAATATGCGGCTCCAAATTTCGTGTCTCCGTTGGAAGCCTGTCGACGACATTCCGTGTAACCAACCCGCCCCCATCCGCCGAGTCGTCGTCAGCCAACGGTTTTCTGCAGCGCATGTACGGCCTGCGCCTGCAACGTAGGATCTCTCGACTCTATCTACCTATTGGCTCTGGGGTTGATGAGGCAGAGAACTTCTTTCAATGAGACAACACCCCCGGTGGTTGGTTGATTAAACCGGGCAAAAGGGCCGAAACTGATCTCTGAGAGAAGTTGAGCGCATGTACAGCACAGGAATGGAATTTGACGAGGCAGGCTCCGGAAAGACGATGTAGCAAAGTCTGGCGCCTCTTTGGGGGCAGTTGAAGGTTGGTTTTGCTAACTCGCTACGGAGTAGCAAAAGTGCTATGCTACTTTGTCGATCACTTTCCAAGCCCCCGATGCCATCATACACTCTGACTCGAGAGAACCCCGATCGATGCTTTCTTCTCCGTCAACTGAGACAAGGCTATGTGTTGTCACGGTTACGTCGTGTGGATCTTGAAGCTTGGCATGAATGCCGCCGTCATATCAAACCTATCGGGAAATGCATGCCAACCAGAATGACCGACAAACTCGGTCTGATTCGACCGCTTCTGGGGCCGAATCTGAGACAGGCCGAACTAACCGAATGCCTGCCGGTCAAGCCATGCCTTTGCGTGCTTCAGAACAATCGACATGTCAACCTCGAGGCTTTGCCAAACTGATGGTATCATCTCCATGATGGAACCTCGACGAGCCTGCTTACGAAGTGGTATGACAAAGAAGAACTTCCTCTTGATTATAAGACGATTAGCAGTTTCAGAAACAGTTGCTGGCGAGCGAAAACTTGATTTTAGGCTGATCATGATCTCTAGTGACGTTGGTTGGGGATAGTTCAGAACCCCCATCTTTTGTGTGCCATCACAGTGACCACACCAACAGGCTTGCAAAGTTGCAAGTCACAGACAACACCCTCGCCCTTGCCGACGATGACGAAATCAAACAAGACAATTCCGGGTAGAGCCGTCGGGAGACCGAGATGGCGTGTCGACGTCTCCGGATGCTCAAAGCCCCCACAGAGTCCCAAATCGGATCGCGATGGATAGGCCTCACACGGCCCTTCTCAGACGGGCCGGCTCGAGTTCGACTACGATCAGCAACTGCGGCAGAAGTCTGATAGGTTCAGCGGTGACTTCGGACAAGTCCGCTGGTCCGGGGGAACCCACGTTCTGTATCTCCTCTGCTGTGCTAAGACTACAGCAGGTCACGAGCCCCACTTGGCCGCGTCATTGACAAGGTACCTTCCGCTACCTGCAAGTTGCCCCTCGACGCAACACCATAGATTTTACTAAGGGATATCGTCAATTTCCTATCAAATTGAAACATCAACTATGCCGTCGGTACCTAAGGAAGCACCAGTTACCAATGCCTATGATGACAATAGCTTTATTGAAGACCGTAATTGCAGCCGGCTGCAGCCCGACGATGTCACGTGCAGACCCAATCTCCCCGCAACCACACAGAGAGGTTACAACTTTCAACCA
>SSHR01000595.1:0-67106 GCA_006518225.1 Fusarium neocosmosporiellum | reverse complement strand
GGAAAACACTCCTTGAGCCTCGGGCCCACAGCACAGCTTCCTGTATCTCATCGGCGCATCACTCCTGTGTCAAGAGCCGCGAGGAGAAAACCTGGGGAAGCGAGCCAACACACAATCGCGACACGACCAACACGGGGTCGCGCAAAGATCCCGAGGCAAGGTAATGATGCATTTGATCTCGTCCCATTTGTCCATCCCCCATCGCGGAAACCTGCTGACGAGTCTCTTGGCTTGGCGGACCGGAGGAACAATGTGCCGTGATGAAGCCAGGTTAGTCTTCTGCTGAGCGAAATAGGCATGGATGTTGGGTTGTTCACCGACATTGCCATGTCCATCCATAGCAATCAAGCTCTTTCCCCATCTGCCAGTCCCTGGGCCGAGTCATCAAGGTCTACTTAGCACCCATGGAGAGAGCCGAGTTGCTGCCTTGCCCCAGAGGCAGCAGCGAGCCCCCGGGCTAGTAACGTGACCTCGCGTAATTCGCGTGACGGCCTCGTCGCGTCCTCGCCCTCAGCTGAACTCCCGTCGCGCTCTGCATGCCTAATTTCTCTCCCCGACTTCATGGCGACGCCGCTCCTGCTTTTGGCAAGCGCCGAGCAAGCCAGGTGGGCCTCAGCCATAGCCCAGCGGGCATGGGGCTTGAGCTGAACCCTGAGTGGACGCTGGTGCCTTGGTGGTCGGAATCCTCCAGCTCTCACCGCGTTTCGACGCCTCTCAAAGACATCTCTGGAGTTTGCATAAAGACCCCTTTGCTGGTCGACTCTTCTCTGACCAATTCAATCAAAACCTTCAATTGAGTCCCTATTGTCCAATCCCATCATGTCCAGCGACGAGAAGATTGCCGTCATTGGCCTCGGCCTGCCTCACAACTACACACCCCTAGATCGCAAAGTCTTTCCAGGTCTTGTGGGTGACCACACTTGGAGTGCTGTTACTCTCACCATCCGCGAGAGATGCATGCTCAAGTTCATTGAGGACATCACCAACAAGCCAGAGTGGTGGATCAAGGTCCAGGACCCAGAGATTGCCGCAAGATGGGCCAAAGAGGCCCTCGAGATGCCTTGGACCGAGTTTCATGAGCATGCCAATTTTTCTGAGGCAATGGCTGACGCTGTAAGTGCTGATCCCGATATCGAAGGGCGGTAGGCATGACTGACAATTCTGGCAGTGTATCCTGGAGCTGCGCGAAAAGGCCAAGCTCTATCAAGAGACGGGCCTTATCCCTGTCATGGACTACAGCTCAGCCGCCATCAAGTCCGACAAGCTCATCCCTGAGGAACTCCGAGAGGCTCTCAAGGCTGCTGTCGCTCCCCTCGAAAATGTCCCAGACAAGCACAAGGACTGGCATCCAGGAAGTGATGACAAGGTCCTTGACCTTGTTCATCCCTCACTTTGGCCCCTCGTCTATGGACGCTCGCACATCCTCCCCAACAAGCGCATCAATATCAAGAATTGCCTCGAGCATTGTGGCATGGGTGATGTGCTCCCCGAGTTGCCTGAGAAGCCCAAGCAAGAGACCCAACGCAGCTACTGGCATTCCCAATACCCGGCCACTGTCTCTTCAACTCGTTTTCAATGGCTTCCCTGTGACATTGATTTGACCGGCGAGCACCCGCGTATTGATAGCTACATCAACAACCTCCACCCCGTCCAGCATGCTGCTCTCTACCCCATCATCGAACAAATCATTGCAAAGTCTCTACCTGCCTGGGACGTCATCTACAACTGGCATGAGGAGTATCAAGTTCAACGTGTCGAGGCTACCAGTGTCGGCACGGAATGCCAGGCCGATGAATGCAGCGCCGGGCAGTATTCGTATTGCTCCCCTGTGAAGCGGCCGGTGAACGAAGGCGAGCAGCCCCGGGAAGAGGACGAAGAAGACGAGGCATGGTATGAAGGCTCAGAACGTGAGAGACTTGACAGAGAATGGTTCAACTCTACTCACCCGATCTATCAGCCACAGCCCAAAAAGGATTTGGATGATCTCTTCAAGCTCAAGCTCAGCGATGTGAAAACTTCTGGGTTCTTTGGAGGCGCATCTCGCGCGCAGGTCATTGTCAAGCTTGCCAACATCCACCTCACCCCTGAGAAGCCCAAGTACGACGGTGGCTCTTGGCACATCGAAGGCCAGCTGAATGAGCATATCTGCGCAACTGCTCTCTACTACTATGACTGCGACAACATCACTGACTGTCACCTTGACTTTCGCACAATTGCCAACCAGGATGACCTCATGATGGAGCTCGGCTACGAGCAAGACGACCATCGTTCTATTATGCGCACCTTTGACATCGACTCGCACGGAGACACGGTGCAGAACATCGGAAGCGTGCTCACACGCCAGGACCGGATGCTCTTCTTCCCCAACTTGTACCAGCACCACGTCAGCCCCTTCGAGCTGGCTGACAAGACGCGGCCGGGTCACCGCAAGATCTTGGCTCTGTTCCTCATCGACCCTGTTATGCCCATCATCTCAACGGCAAACGTGCCGCCTCAGCAGCAGCACTGGTGGAGCGAGAAGACAATGCCCGGGGACCGACTAGGCAAGCTGCCGCCAGAGGTGACAGAGATGGTGATCAACAACATGGGTTTCCCCATCACCCTTGTAGATGCCAAGAAGATCCGGGAGGAGCTCATGGCTGAGCGGAGTGTGTTCCATGAAGACGTGGAAAGCGAGATACGGCGTCATGAGTGGAACTTTTGCGAGCATTGATGGTCAAACATTTTCAGCTCCGAAGAACACGAGAGGATGGCATGCCAAGAATAAGCACAAGTTTATCTCGAGCACAGAATATCTTACGGCGTCCAATTGACTCAAGCAACGTCCTGCGTTACATCCTGCATATCCCAAGCTGATTCGTGCGTTGCTGATGCTGGCTGATCCTGAGCGCAGAATTGAACCTAAAACGGTAATCACATAACAAGGGTTCGGGCGTCGCGATGGAGGCATGGCTGCTCAGCTCCGACATGTCGGCATATCATGGCTGTCCATCTGGAGCCTTATAGGGCTATGCTGCATGGGGTGGCCTGGGTTTATGTGAGGTTAAGGATCCTTTGGCTCGAGGAGTGGCGGGCTGTGCTGACCAGGTAGATGGGACTGCTCATGATTCTGGAACCCTTTTATACTCTTTTTTCTGCCCTCGCTTCTCTTCCTGTTGCTGACTTGTTTGTGGTGCTGGTGAGGGTCCAGTTCTTCGTTTTCCGCGAGTTTGTGTGGTTCGTCCGCAGCCGTATTACACCCTCAGCACTCAATATTATCCCCGTCATCTCTTGAGCTCCTCGCTCCTCGTCCCCAACGACAGGACTGTCTGGATACCTGACACCTGGTAATACCTACTCAATTTTGACGACTTGTGCAACTCAATTCCTGGCATTACGTCGACCGGCATCATGGGCTTCATAAACAACTATGGCTCGATGCAGACCCCTGCCCCTTCACTCGACGATCTTCACCGGCGAAAAGAGGACGACAGCATGTCCGTCACCAGGGCGCCGGACGACATCTGCGGATTCATCTCTGAGCGCCCCGGTGCCACCTTTGGCTGCTCGTTCTGGGACTATTGCTACTTCTTCCCGGCAGCTTCCGAAATGACACCATCACAAAAACGAGTCGTCTGCTGCGGCGAGACATCATGCCAGTGGTATTCGACGTGCTACAACTCGGAGGAGTACTTTACTTCGAGGAAGTGTACAGACGGCTGCGAGGTTGACAGCTACATCTTGAAATGGTGAGGCTCACACACTCGAGTCTATCACAGATGATGGTTGGCTAACAAGACACAGCACAGAGTCGGAAGGCCCGTACTGCCACACCGTTTCGTGGGAAGGAAACACGATCGGTTACTCGTGCAACGACGTCGAAATCACGACCGTAATGAGTGCCGCTCTTACGTACAAGGGCCAAAAGAACAGGGAATTTATGACCCTGAACGATGAGCAGCTTAGCGCTCTTTTCACGGACCTAGACGGGGACACAACGACCCAGGGGAGCGAGAGCACAGCTGTCAAGGGTTCTGCCCCGTCCGCCACCGAGTCCAAGGATTCTGGCGGTTCGGGCACTAATACCGGTGCCATCGTCGGCGGTGTGGTCGGGGGTGTCGGCGCCATAACCCTTTTCGCCGTGGCGATTCTTCTCTTTCTCCGGATGAGGAAGAAGAAGAAGGGCCAGGACGCGAGCCCTCCCGAGTACGAACCGACACCTAACGATGAGAACAACAAAGAAGCCCTACAGCCTGGCCAGCAGCAGCCTGGCGCGCCGTACTACGACTCTCCGTCCAACGCGGTTGCTGCCATTCACGAGGCCGAGGTCAAGGATAAGCCTCAGGAGCTTGCTGACAATGCACCTAAGAAGGAGCCCGTCGAGCTTGCTTAGGAGCTTGATTGACAATTCTGTGAGAGGCGGCGTGGCTGGTGTTTGGCTTCTGGCCGTGGATGAATGGTTGACGGACACTGCGTGTAGGAGCCGGGTAAGTCTGTAGAATCGCGGGAAGGAGTTACAAGTTTGCACTCGGGTATTATTTAAGCGACTACTCATTATTATTCTTACAATCTCGAAACAAAATTATATAGATGACAAATATGTCTCCGTCTTTGTAGTCGGCCTGATCTGATGCCATCAAGTACATGGATCCGTATCGGCCTTCGGACGCTCCGACGAGCCGATGCAATCGGATTAGCAACGTCTGACCAATGATGAGAACGAAAGCGCTGATCAATCACGACTCGGGTCGGATGCTTCGACGACCCGACCCGATCCCTTCATTACCTCGATCGGCCAACGGGTGCAACTTCAGCCTCATCTTTTGTTGCTTTACCAGAAAGAGAGGGACCCGATGGCTCCTGATTCGATCGCCAAGCGTCGCGCCTGCGTGTCATGTACATCGGCTAAGCTGAAATGCACACCTCACGCCAACGGCCGGTGTGAGCGATGCTCCCGTTTGGGTAAGCACTGCGAGTACCTGAATATGCCCGAAAGGAAACGGAAACAAAGAGTTACAGGGTATGTCTTTTCGGATCTATGATTGGCATGGGTAATGCTGACTCGTTGTAGCCGAGTGGAAGCTCTCGAGAATAAGATTGACGGCCTCATGGCTCAGATCTCACACTTGACCAAGCCGAACGAACCTCAAACTAGCACTGCTTCAACCTCTACTGTGTCTTCGGGTGACAGAGTTGAGGACTGTTCCTTGGATGAACTTGTGGCAGACACTTATGATGATGATACCCCTTATGAACCACCGGTTACCGTGCTGCACGAGTTGGTGGGCACGAATGAGGCAGAATCTCTTGTAAGCGACTTCAAGTCCAACTGGATGTCAAAATTTCCATTTGTTGTCGTTGAGCTTGATAAGTCGGCTGTCGATATTCACACCCACAGCCCATTTCTCTGCCTCTGCATCCTTGGGGTCACCATGGACTTTCTGCACCCTCTTCGCAAACGCATATACAACGAGATCATGGACCAGATCACCTCAAAGATCATTCGAGACGCCGAGAGAAGTTTGGACTTGTTGCAGGGGCTTCTTGTATATGCTGCGTGGTATCGTCATCCTCTCCACATCGGAAAGCGAGAAGCTGTGCTGTTCGTGCAGTTATGCACTACTTTGGTGTACGACCTGGATCTGGACAAGAAGACGGGTTTGACGGTGGAGGAGCAACATGCTGTTCTCGGGACATTTTGGCTTTCTGCAAGGTAAGTACACCTTTCCGTTGATCGATCAAAGGATTAACTCATCACGTGCCAAAGCTTGAGACTGATGCTGAACAAGCCAGTCGGTCTCCCGCACAGCAAGCAGGTGGAGGATTGTTCTCGGGAGCTGGTAGCTTCAACTGCATGCTTGAGTGACCCGTGGGCTGGGCATCTTGCTGGCTTGCAGTCATTCATGAGCAAAGTGGATAGTGATCACCACGCGCACAAGACTGTGTATCAATCTGCCGGAGCAGAGGTTCTTACCCAGGTCCTAAGCATCAGATACACTCGTGAGCTCGAAGAATTGAAGAGCTCGGTAGCAAGAGGTCTCGTTGGTTGTCCCAAGCCTGTTGGTGAGTTGGTAATTTCACAGCAACTTTGTTCGTTCAGACATGCTGATTGCGGCACAGAGAGCCTCATGCAAATGGAAATCGAATGCGCCGAGTTGTCTACCCTGCGGTTTTGCCTCGTGGATAGTCTCTGGGTTTCCGAAAGCACAGCTGCCAGAAGAAGCACGATGCTATGGCGGGCTCTCAAACTGAGTAGATCCATAATCGAGAACTTGATCAACACCCCAGAGGTAGAGATCCGACAAACCACGTTTGTCACGCTGGACCGGGTCTGGACGACTTTTGAGATTCTAGCCAAGTCCACCTGGGCGCTTATCCAGTGTCTTGTGGGCGAAAAGGATCAGCCGGTCAACCAGGCAGCGGTGCGAGGTATCCTCGCCGAGAGCAACTTTCTCAACCTCATCTCGGAGGTGAGGAATAGGCTGGAGAAGACGGCGAGAAGAGTCCCCGAGACGGACAAGGAACTGGAGTTATTCAACGTGTTTTACTCGAGGGTCAAACTATTTGCCAAGTGCTACGACAAACGGGTCAAGGACTCTACGGGTGTTGATCCATGGGAGGTTGTGGCACTTGAACGAAACGACAACATGTGGGAGGGGGCCGTTGACCTGAGAGAAGAGATGTCTGATGTTCCACTACTTACCCATGACCAGATTTTTGACGAGGTTTGGTGGAGCGAGGTTATGAATGGGTTTGGGAGATATGAGGGGACCTATTGAATGTGTATGCATGCTTATAAATACACTATCGAACAGATCATGTCAATATCCTTCTAGTTCCTCCGTCTATAGAGGGACCAAAACCGGTCCCTTTGTGATTCAGGCCTTTACACGATGTTTCTACATGCACTAGTATTGGCCAACGAGTCCTCGGTGGCTCATGAACGAGCCGCTCGTCTCCTCGTTCAGATTAGCAATAACCTGGAGCTGCTTCGTCACACTCTCCTCGGGAGTGATCCTCCCGTTGAGGTTTGGATCAACCTTGAGAAACCTGGCCCTCAAATCCTCGTCAGCCTGGACCAACTCTACAGGCTTTGGCACTAATAAAGAGTCAGATCAGCAATGATTATAGACTGGCAGGGGAGCTTACGGGGTCCCTCATATGTTTCGACCCATCCGGGGCTCAGGGCAAGCGTCTTGATGCCCTTGGGAGCAAGCTCGGCCGCGTACTTGGCGACTTGAACGTTCATGCCGGCTTTGCCGACTGAGTAAGCAAGGACATTGGCGATGCCTGCCTTTCGGATGAGGTCGACATCGGCCATGCCGCTCGAGATGTGGATGATCTTCTTCTCAGTTCCCTTCTCAATGAGCGGGATGAAGGCATTCGTCGTCCAGAGACCACCATAAATGGCAGTCTGAAAAGAAAGATCGAAAAACTTTTTTGTAGCATCAACGTCAAAGGGGACCTGGGACGGCGAGTATGCAATGGTCTCCATATCATTGGCGTTGGAGTTGTGGATGAGCACGTCGAGCTTGCCGCCGCTGAGCTCCGAGACGCGAGACGCCGCCTCGAGGATGGAGGCAGGGTCTGTGACGTCGCCCCTGATGAGGTGGACGTTGGCGGGCTCGGCGAGGGTCTTGAGCTTGGGGAGCTCGGGGTCGCGGACGATGGCGAAGACGGTGTTTGAGGGGTCTTGGGAGAGCTGGCGGACAAACTCGGCGCCGATTCCCTTGGAGGCACCTGTGATGGCGTAGGAAGGCATGATGATTGTTGTTTGGTGGGTAGTTTGTTGGGTTTTATCTTTGTTCAAGTGTGTGGGTGTGAGTGAAGTGGTGGATTGATGATTGAATTGTTTGTAATATGAGCTAGGTTTATATATTCCTCTACAATACCAGTCAACCGACACGCAATACACGATGTAATGAGGTCACACAAAACGTAGACCCCTTTGTTTGTGGTTGATCGGATGGTCCGATGCGCGGATCGGCCGAAGCATCTTGACCCGATCCGCGCCTCCCTAGCTCAGTGTAGGCGAAAAGGGATAGACTGAGCCGGGGTTGACATACTGCAGGTTGGTTACGATGATTCTATGAATAAACCTAGGAAGACTACTAACTTTCCAGGGTATCATTCCTGAGAGTAGAATACAGCCCCCAGCTCAGGCTTGGTCGTTGCCATGCGTGGCCGACCTTCCAACCTCATGCTTGACTTCATTGTATTTCCTGGTGCTTGGAGAATTCTGACCTCAAACCCGCTGACTGTGATGTCTCTTACAAGCCTCTCTATTGCTCCTGGTTAACATATCGGATACGCCCCCTCTTGAACGGCGTGAGACTCTGGGTGCTCCTCTGCTGTCTCTGTCTCTGTCTCCTTCTCTCTCATCATTTGCAATGGCCATTGTATCAGTTCTTCCCACCGCGTACCAACCACGTTTGCCACCACAATTTTCATCAGCGCATTCGTCCATCCTTGGAGAAACCAATACTTTGATTCTCGCCAGTGCAACAGCACACAGTAGTAAGAAAGGACCACCAGCGCCAATGGATCACAGTTCCTCAAGAGTGACAGAAAGGTGTTTGAGAGTCCCATAGGCCAGGCAAAGATGACCCTTAGTTCAGGTGTTGGTGTCGCTTTGGGGTCACTGGTCACCCTCGAGATGGTTTCGATAAACGCGGCGATGGTGTCTACACATAGCTGTCCCTCTTCAGTGTCGAGCAAGGGTGATTGGTCTTGTACGGCTGGTAGAAGATCTCCTAGCTTGGAGCCCACCGTCCCAAGGAGTCCATCACACTCGAATGGTGGGCAATCACACCCATTCAGTAAACCCTTCAAGGGTCCGTTTCGTAGCTGCTCGTCTGATGAGCGGAGGAGAATATTCATGCCGCGGATGAGGATGAATATGTCGACCAGGCCGTCGATGGGACGGAATGACTCTTGGTACCTATCGCAGCTAGAAAAGGTGCCGAAGGCGCTTATGGCGACGAATATTGAAGTCGCGTACATGGCGTGAAATTCACTCGACGGCAGAGGCTTTGCTAAGAGCGAGTTCATGGTGCTGATGGCTACGCCTTGGTGCTGAGAGGCCTGGATGAGATATCTGTTGCGAGATTCTGGTTTCAAGAAGGCTATGTGGAGGGCGGAGAAGGCGAGGAGTTGGTGGAGGAGAAAGGGATGGGAGAAGCCCTCCCTTGGGACATCGTTTTGGAGAGCGTTGTATGCATGACAGCATGGTGAGTAGAGAGTCCGATGAGCATTTGCCGTGTAGTGATGTGTGAGTTCGATATCCGAGATCCAACCTGGATCTTGTGGGTTGTTGGTGGCCTCGAATTGGAAGTGTGAAAAGCATGAAAACAAGTCGGATGTGGGTGGTGTATTCTGCTCCTTGCTCCTCTCAGAAGACGACCTGGAGGAGGACGGTTGCTACTGACTTGTTAATGCTTGAGATTTGCATGAAAAGGAGCATCTATCCACCTGTCTAGCTGGCACACGGTCTCGACCCGATGGGACCTCAGGGGTAACAGAGCCTGACCCCTCGAGGCTGCAGGGCACGCCGTGTCTGCAACATGCGGTGCAGGGGACCTTTTCGTCACACTGATAAACAATGAGTGGGACATTTCCTACTACTGACTCGAGGGGACAACAACCAACCTTGACTCTTCGCTGTTTACACCGCAGACAACCCTTTCGGGATTTCTTATACCCGAGCCGCTTCATGTTGTGATGTGCGATGTGACGTGATGTCAAGAAGAGTGGGCGTATGCAAATCTAGCCGGGGAGTGTATATCTTGGCTACAGAGTCAAAAAGCTTCTTTCAACCCCCCTTCCCCATAGCCTCTGAATCGTCTTCGTCACACACCAGAAGCCACAGTTGATGACGCGGCGGGATCTTGTTGTCAACCGTTGCAGACGGGCAACTCCCGGCAGACCCGGCGAGACGAGATCAAGACCCTTGCGAGCGGTTACTAAGCCGCATACGACGTAGTGAGTTGCTCTATGCTTGAGAGGTGACCAATCATATCGATATGCGAAAACGAGGAGCCCATCAACCGTGCATAGCTTGTCGATCCAGCCCTCCAAGGCCATCTCGTCTCAACCAATATTAAGCTTGTCTCTGGATCAATCGCGTCAAGATCCGATAACGAGGCAACCCCATTTTCAAGGCTGAGCCTGCTAAGCTTTTTTTTTTTTTTTTAATTCATGACTATCTAGCTGAAACAGAGTTAGATCGCGGCTCCTCTAGACATATCTTCGATAAACGACGTGCATTTCTGAAATTACAGTGACTTGAGATTGCTTCTGTGGTGACCTTCTTGCTCGTGTTGCTTACGTCAAGGGGTGACGCTGACGATGCTCGTTTTCGCTTCTTTTCTTTATTCGTGAAATGTCAGTGTCAAGATGTCGAGTTGAAAGCATATAAGACTGAACAATCCTTCCCATGGACAAACAACAGCTTTCAAACAACCAGCTTTGATTTTGAATCATAAAAACAACAAACCATCAACCGCAGGAAACCAATCACCGAATCGTCAACATGGCCAGCGACCGTTATCAATATGACCCGTCTTTGGCTGCGGCAATCATCTTCATCATCGCCTTTTCGCTATCCGGTTTCTACCACGCTTATCAGGTCGCACGCCTGAGGTCCTGGTACTTTATCCCCTTTGTCGTCGGTTGTGCTGGTACGAACTAAAAAAAAAAAAACGCCCATATCCGCTTGACAAGCAAACTAACACCAGATGTATAGTCGAAGCGATCGGATACGGAGGAAGAGCAGTCAACGCGAGCGAGACCTCCGGAGAGTGGTCCAAGGGCCCCTACATCATCCAGGCCCTTCTTTTGCTTCTAGGTCCCCCGTTCTACGCCGCTTCGATTTACATGGTCCTCGGTCGACTCATCAGACTCCTCGAAGCCGATAAATACTCGATGGTCAGGCTCAACTGGCTCACAAAGATCTTTCTGTTTGGCGATGTGGCCTCCATCCTTGTCCAGGCCATGGGTGAGTACAAGGCGAATAACTAGGTAGATAAAGGAGGCTGACATTGGCGCAGGTGGCGGTATGCTCGCAGGAGCCAAGGATTCGTCGAGCCGCGACAGGGGCCAGACCATCATCATCATTGGTCTTTTCATCCAACTCATCTTCTTCGGCTTCTTCATGATCGTCGCCATCGTCTTCCACCGTCGACTCCACAACGAACCAACATCGGCAAGCCTCAAGATCCACTCGCCGTGGAAGAAACTCCTCGTGGCCCTCTACGTGTCCAGCGCGCTCATCATGGTTCGGTCCATCTTCAGGGTGATCGAGTATGTCATGGGCGAGGACGGGGCGCTCATGGCCAACGAGGCTTACATCTACGTCTTTGACGCGACGCTTATCCTGATCGTCACGATTCTCTTTAATGTGTTTCATCCGTCTGCCATTATCAACAAGCAGAGCATGCAGCGCATCTACAATACGGATTCCGAGAACCAGCTTCACTCTTTGGGTTGAGGGGAGTATGGAAACCAAGCCAACCCCGTTGGCTAGTTCTAAGCTTGGTGACAGTATCGTGTTGAGAGCCACGTCCTTTGCTGCCATGTCTGGAATTCTAGCTCTTTGTGAAGTTGGCGTATTGATAACGGGATTTCGGTTTCGAAGAGAATGCTAGGAGCGAGCGGGAGAGGATGGGACGTGTTAGATGGAAACTACTGCATTTATCTAGACCGGGTTTCTTTTGTTAAGCGTTTGAATTAGTAGCAAATCAAGACATTCGTTTACGTCGACTTCCGGCCCCGAAACCAACCGGAGCTCCGATGCCGCTCGGCTCGGAAGCCCCGCCTTTGCGGAGTCACTCCGGGGCCGAATCTTATGACAATTTTGCCGGAACAACTACGTCATCATCTGAGTCCAACACCATGAGATTTTAGGACTGTGAATCAAACATACCAGCCGAGATACTGCCCGTCCAAGGCATGACCACCAGGTGGACCTTCAAGGCCGAGCCCGGCATCTTTGTTGAGATTGCGGACATCGCCCACCAGTATCCTCAAGGCAAGGTCACCACTCAGCCCAGCCTGGGCCTCATCCCGGATCAGAAATATCCCTCCGACGATCCCAACGCTTCAGACCAGCGGGACTGGGCTCGACTTGCGGCGTATGTGAGATGGCTCAATGAGACGTGTCCCGAGAATGTCTGCTATAAGCTGCTCTACCTGACGCGCCATGGAACTGGAGTACACAACAAGGTCCATACCGAGGTGGGAAGTGAGGCCTGGAATGTGAGTTGACCCGTGATATTCAAGCCCAGGTACTGACAATAAAATAGAGCAAGGTATCATTTCAGGATGGAAACGACAAGGAGACTTGGTTCGACGCATTTCTCACCGAGGTGGGCATTCAACAAGCAGCTGAACTCAACGCCTTCTGGACCAACCTCATCAACGTCGACGGTGCACCTCTCCCCGAGATTATCTACACTAGTCCTCTTGCTCGCTGCTTACAGACAACATCTCTCGTCTTTTCCTCCCTCATGTCGTCTCACTCCGTGGAGTTCCAACCCATGGTGAAAGAACTGCTACGAGAGCGCATCACCATGCACACATGCGACTTCCGAAGATCACGCACCTGGATAGCTGAGAGCTATCCCAACTACAAGATCGAAGACGGGTTCACCGAGGATGACGGTTTCAGAAAGCGAAGTGGGCCAGAGACGGAGGAAGAGCACATCGAGAGGAAGCAGCAGGCGCTGGAAGAGATCTTTGAAGAAGCCAGGGACAGCCAGTTTCTGTCCTTGACGGTGCATTCGTACGCAATCAGGGCGATTCAGGCGGCTGTTGGAGCAGGTGTATGCCGGACGAGAGAAGGCACGAGCATTGCTTTGTTGGTTAGAGGAGAGAGACTGGGGCAGATCAATGGGACAGCCAAGGGGTGATGTTTTGGGCTTACTCGGGCGTGGAGTAGAGCCAAATCTCTTATATGTATCTGTATCCTTCTGTATATTCGGTTAAGAAAGATTTGACATGGTGTATACTTGGGTAATTGTACATGACTGACTGTTGGCAGTGCTCCTTCTACCGGCTACTCTTGCGCTGCAAAGTGACTTCCCAGTTGGTCAGGTCAATGACATGACAGATCTTGGCCAAGTGCAACAGCAGTGACTGACCAGCATGGATCGCGGAAAGAGCGAGCGATATACAGACATACATGCCTACCCTCGCACTGCATGCACATCAACGCACCATCATCAGCACAACACGTCCAACATCAGCATGCTCACACATATCCAGTCATCCAATAACAGCACACGTCCAGTCATCCACCCAACAACATCAAACCTCCAGTATCAGCCATGCCCATCAGGAACTTTGGAGTTTGGAAAGGCAAGCTCATCGGCCTCTCGCCAGCCCCAAGCAAGCTGGACACCCACGTCTACATATTGCTTGACAAAGGGGACAAGACAGGAATTGTTGAGGCAATCATCAACACCAAATCAGGCTCCACCCCAGAGTCAGGTCTTGTTTTCTGGCTGCACCAAGACTGTAAACCCATGGTAGAGAGCCTCCTGGAAAACGTCAAACAGGGCTGGAACCCCATCAAGGAAACCGGCCTTGAAATGTTTGGCGGAGTCATTGCCAACCCTGAGGTCGGCGAAATTGTCCCTATGGGCCATACCCTGGACGAATACATCGACCATCTTGTCTAGAGGGCGAGGGAGCGTGGTGCCACAGCCTACATCTTTGGACAATCCTGCGAAGGCCAGATACGCAACATACACAGAAACCAAGGAAGCATAGGGCCGTGGAGGATTGAGAATGGCAAGGGAGCGGACGGCGGCATCTTTATCGAGTACCCCGACGGCAGCTGGGATGTGCTGTTGATGGCTTTTCTCGGGCAGACGATATCGTCAACAAATGAAGGCTATGAACGCGGGCCCAGTCTCATGAGCCAAATGGAAAGCCACGCTCAGAGCCCTGTTGAAAGTGCGGCCGAGTCCCCCCCTGTTAATTCGGATCTGGCACTCATACCCCGACTTGCCATCGTGGCCCTAAAGTTCGGCGGTGTGAACGACATCGTGAGACTCAACTCGAGAGGCAGCGCGGAAGATGACGTAGCCAACTCTCACAAGGTACACTTGTGCAACATGACGAACGAGCAAGTTTCGATTCAGGGATGGAGGATCAGATTCAATGATGGCAGTTACTACGTCATTGACATAGAGGTAGTCTTACCACCAAAAGGAGGCAGGATCATTATCGACGTGCCCTATGACCTGGTGACGGCGACGGTGGATGAGCTGATGCTCGAAGATGCAAACGAGAAGACCTGGGACGCGGTCAGTATAACCAAGAGGGCCAGGCAAAGGTCTGGAAGCCTGATATATTTCGGACGATGGCTTGCGAAGCGGCCAGCAATCATGGTTCTATGAAGATCGGTTCAATCATGATTCACTCACTCGCCATGTATGACTCTCGATTCGCTCAACAAGTATAGGATAACCTTTAATTAGAAAGAATTAAAAGATGTATTAATTGTGCCTTGAAGTGGCATGTATCTAAGCCCAAGTTCCGTATCCCTTGTCCTGCTCTTGCCGCCCCTAACGCCGTGTCTTGCATCATGATGGATGTCAACCTGTAGATCACCACCACTTACGCCAAGGTCCACGCTTGGTAGGAATCTTGTTGTCGGGCGTCGAGATGGTGTATCCGTTCTCAACCTCCTGCGAGATCTTCTTCGAGTCCCACGAGTTGTCGTCGCTCTGGAGCCACTTGCTAAACCGGCTGCCATCGCGATGCTTGTAGCCGTCGATGGGCTGCGGCAGAACCTTGGTGCACTCTGTGAGGTCGTTGATGTTGTTGACGCCCAGGAGACTGAGGCGAACGTAGGCACGGGCGTAGTCCTATACAGGTCAGTAGATGTTGTTGAGGAAAAGGGAAGAGTTGAACTCACCACATTCCACGCACGCTGGGCTCCGTTTCCACCGGCAAAGGCCTCAAAGGCGGGCTGGGTTAGGGGATGCTTGGAGAGGGCAATGTCGCTCTGGAGCTTGTAAACGCGGCTGGGGGCGTTTCCGATGGTCTCCTTGTAGAAGAGGACATCCCACACGCCGGGGGTGCTGTCCTGGGGATCACCAGCACGATCGGTGTTGACGTGGTTCTGCTGCGAGGTGGTGTGGGCGCCGATGAGGGCGACGAGATCATCAGGGCCGATCGTCTTGTCCTTGAAGAGGTTGATCAGGGATAGGGCGCTTGCGCTGACGCTGGGGAGGAGGTTTTTGGGGTTGGCCTTGTTGCTGTCCTGGCGGCCAACGAAGGAGCGCACGCGGGGGCCGAGGGGGCATGTCACGGCGGCGATGTTGGCTCCCATCTGGATGAGGTCAGCGTAGGTGACTTGGTCGAAGCCGCGGTTGTCGTGGTACTTTGTGTACACCTCCTGGTACTTCTTGCCCATGTCCTGGAGACCGAGGTTCTCACCACGGCTGAGCTCCCCGGCCAAGATGATGGAGCCATCAGCGCCGCCGCCCTGGGCTGCGGTCTTGGTGGACCACGTTCCAGCATCGTGGAAGCCCATGCGGACGGCGTAGCGAGCCCACTTGCTGCAGCGACCAGAGTCGCCCTGGAAGAGCTGGTGCAGCTCATCCGAGATGTACTTCCACACGCAGCAAGTATCCCGCTTGCACCGGGGAGTGTTCATGGGGGGGACTCCAAAGTAGCGGTCCCGACTCTCGGGGTTGCCGCTGCCCTGGAGGATCTTCTTGATGTCGCTGCCGACGCGGGTGAGGGAGCTGTCGCTGAGTGTGCGGAGGTCACCGAGGAGCTGGTTGGGGTTGAAGCTATCGCTGGACCAGCCATTACCAGATTGGCTGCCGCCGTTGTTGTTGCTGCTGCTGCCGCCACTGCTGGGCCAGCTGCTACCTCCATTGTTCTGGTTTCCACCAGAGCTTGGCCAGCTGCTGCTGCTACCTCCATTGTTCTGGTTTCCACCAGAGCTTGGCCAGCTGCTGCTGCTACCGCCGCTGCTCTGGCTTCCTCGGTTGTTCTGGCTTTGTCCAGGCCAGCTGCTGCCGCCATTGCTAGAGCTACCAGAGCTGCCCCATTTGTTCTGAGTGTTGCCGCTGCTCTGGCTACCCCATGTGGTGCGAGCAGCGATGCGCTGGATCTCACGGATGGTGTCTCCCATGCTTGGGTGGGCAGCAGCCTCGGAGATGGGGGCGGCCGCGAGGGCGGCTACCGCAATGGTAGAGAGCTTCATAGTGTTGATGTGTAAAAGAGTCTTTGCAAGTGTAAAATAGAATGTAAGTTGAGATATGAGCGAGTGTCAATGTAAACGATGGTGTATAAAGATCCTTGAGTGTAAGGTGTATAGCGAGTGTAGAATAAGACTAACAAAACGTATAGAAGAAGAATAGATGGAGAAAGAAAGTGTGAGTTCCAAATCAAAAGCCTCTTCAACAATGGACGAAGAGGACCAACTGATATATACACGACATCTGGACCTCGTCCGCAGCCCGGACGCCGAGAACTCTCGGCACGGCAGTTCCAGCCCCCTGGACCCCCTTCGATCGCGGACGAAGCGAGGAAACGAAACGAACATGGGTGCGTGTGTGCCCGGACGCCATGTGTTTCTCAACCCCTGACCATACATATGGGGACTATCATTTTTTGCACAAGGTTCCTTGAAGCTGCCAAACTGGTCTAGCCGCTTGGTTCATAACCTGCTCAAACTGAGGCTGTAGATCAAGTTTATACAAGGGGAGAGCTCGGTTGTGGAGCCGGATAGATAGTGCGGTCGAGGCGCCAGGCGTTGACGCCTCGTCCATCCTTACCGGCGTTCTTAGCCTGGTGTCTGGTGAGCCCATCACTACTATCGTTCTAGCCTGATTACCCTGAGAGAAACTTCAGGTGATGGTGATGTTGAGAACTGCCGAGTTCATTGCAGGAAGCTGCGTCCGAGTTAAACATGACCGTTGAGACCAAGTCGGTGCAGCCAGCAGTATACTCCGTATCTATGACAATCAACATGCAGAAACTGAAGATTTTATCCCCCTCTCAAGGAGAGAACCTGGTCATGTCGTGCCGCGTCTGCATGTAATATCGTATCAGCAACAATGACCCTCAAAGGAGGCCATCACAGCCCAACGGGATAACCGATTTGGAATTGTACACATCCCATTGGACAGCACACGACCCAAGTCTATTCAAAGTCAAGCGCCCGTGACGCCAAGTCTCAAATTCCGGAGGATCGGCTGCAAGTGTGCTCCACGATGGCCCCAAGGCGGTGATTCAAACCCCGGTCAATATTGAAAGCGGCAAGTTGGTCTGCGAGAGTCTGGATTGCCCTGCAGCTGACGTTGAGCACTCGGTGATGGGCTGGCGTTGCACTACGCCAGGTGAGCAAAGCAAACGACTTACGCGTTTTAACGTCAGTGAGACACAGCCACGACATGTCGTAGGACAGCCAAAACATGTCGCTGACAGCCTCTGATGGAACTCGGTATCAGACCCTTCAACGTCACGACATGTCAAGCCATCCCCTTACTCCCTCCTTTTCCATGCAACCTCTTCATCCCTACACCATTGACACCCAGTCGCCAATCACGGCACCGTCAAAAGTAATAAGCAGAAACGCAACCTCCCTCCTGAGCCGTTGCACGGAAACAAGCAACAAAAAGCCCCCTTGCGCCAGACCCAGTTGTGGCGTCGTCCTTTAGAAACGGGACAGAAAAAAATCGACGGGACCAAAACAGGCGTTTCCCACTCTGGTATGGTTGGCTTTGGTTCTATTAACGGTGAGGGAGATGAAATGGGCTGAAGAGAAGGAAAAGCTGACTAGCAATGTGAGCGGATCCTGAAACAAATTGAGCTCAGCTGGCATGGTCGCAAGAATATCCCGAAATGCAAAGCTACTGCAGGTTATTATAGGTAATTCTTGCTCGCTTCTGTGGTCTCGCTTCCATGGGCCTTACCTGCGAGATCCGATCTTCAGCGGCCCCACACCTCCGGGGTTCTCTCCATCTCGCCAAGCCGGGACTCGGGCGAGACACACTCTCACCGGATTCTGGAACGCTCCGACAGTAGTATATAACATCAGCTGGCTGTATTTTCTAGCGCTCTATCGCAGTCAAACATATGACCTGCGTGGAAGCGACGTTGACGTTGACGTCTTGTCAGGCTGAAAGCCAAGTCTGTACCCAAGAATAGTTTGCCATCGCCATGGACTGCACTGTTTCATGGAAGCCGACCTTTCAATTGTCACCGTAGCTCTGATCCATGTCCAATATACACCTCTTCTGCGCTGTACAGGGCTGGACCTCTACATGCGCATAGACCAGTCCATGGTCAACTGCCATGTGGCCATGCTTACACCCAACATCCATTATCCTACCTCTGAATGGCCCGAGTTGCCAGCACCCAGGTCCGGGGTAGCACCAACAGAGCAGGTTACACCTCCAACAGAGCCTCGCTATGGGCTTGATATTACCACAGCATCCTATCCACATCACTTCAAACGATTAGCGACAAAATTTATGTTGCCAAATATAGGGTAGACCTAGCGGGGTCCATCAGGCCAAGAGCCATGCAGCCTTGGCTTCTTAGTCAATAAGACAGCCCTTTCGGAGAATTCATCCAACGGCGTGTCGCTAGGATGCCCAAATAGGCAATCCCACACGTCTCACCAAGAGGTTCGTAAAGTGAGAGACACAAGATCACTGACAACCCTACCGTTTGACCATGGATCAACGGGCGCCAAGTGTTCTCGACATATCCCGAAGCAAAGCACAACGGTTTTTGGCCCAAGCCTTTATGAGCCTCCTTAATTGCAACGTAGTACGCTCAAAGCCCGTCAGCTCGTTTATGCCCATAAGACACCGTGTCACATCCTCGCAAGCTATCCCAACAATCATAGACACGAGTCAAAAGTAGCAACAAGGAAATTGGCATCGCTGAAGAACCTAGCTGAGGAGCTCGACCTCACTCCATCCATATATACACTAAACGCCAACCATCCGGGACGCCATCCATCCATCCATCCATCCATCACCCTTCCCACCCTTTCCTCCTTCCAAAGCCCTCACCCCCTTTCGATGCACATCCCTCATTAACCTGGGCACACAACCGAGTATTCCTATCAGCATAGCCTCGCTCTCGCAGCGGGGAGGCTGCAAAAAAGACAGGCTCTCGGAAAAAGAGAAAAAGAATACAGAACCTGGCGTCGGGCCCGACGAAATGTAACGTAAACAGTTAGAAGAGAATAAAAAAATTCAGAACGGAAAAGAGGTATTGAGCAGACATGTCCAAAGGAGAGATGATAAGACGCCTGACTGGAATAGTCGCAGGCGAAATGTCCTCTTTATGCGCCAACGCCGCAACAAGACAGGATTTGTTTTGTCCTCGTGGTGCTCTTTTTCAGCTCACCCAAGGCCGTCGCGAGATGCCTGCATCATCATGAAAAGCTTGCGTGAATCCATCATCCATCGTCTAGAACGGCGACGCCATTCTACTGCATCATTCGTTTTGCAAGATTGGCTTGTCGGTGAGCAACCGACTCATATCATCACGCTCAGTAGGCGTCTTCGTCAGTCCACTCACTTCCAGAGATGATGCGGTTGCCATCCTGGTCAATCATCACCGGTCCGCCATACGATGCCGATGGGGGGATTCCTCGGATGCGCTTGGATTGACTGCTTCCTGGTCGATGACCCTGCTCGGGCTCGAATCGCTTGCTTCGGGCTGCCCGTAGCTTGGCATAGTAGGCATCAGACGCGTCTGGTTCAGGCTCGCTGTTATCGTCATACGTCTCCCAGTTCTCAGACCCTGAAATATTTGTCGAGGTCATCGAGTTGCCAGAAATTTGTCGTGGCGGTTGAGCAGGTTGACGGTAGGTCTGTGATCGAATGGTGGCATATCGCTCGTCATAGCTATCCTCGCTGTAGCTGGGATGGCTGTATTGAGACTGACTATACTGAGACTGGCTGTGCTGAGACTGGCTGTACTGAGACTGGCCAGAGTTGGAACGCTCTGTTCGTGGCCGGTCGTCATAAACGTCCTCGGGCTCAACATGTCGAACGATGCTTGATCCCAGGCCAACCGATTTGTAGGGGTTCGCGGGAGCCTCAAACTCGGGCAGAGGCACAAGGTCTCGCATCTTGGGTGGAGGGGCCCTCATCAATGGAGGAGCTTGTCGGAAAGAATCGGCTCTCGACTCTGGCCGGGGTCGCTCAGGAGAGTTGTTTCCATGCTTCAAGTTGGAGAGAGGTACACGTGCAGGGATTCGAGAAGGGCTCCGTGAAGGGCTACCCTTAGTGGTGGAAGATGCGGGTTGGGCCTGAGGGCGCTTGGTAGCAGTAGCACTAGCTGTGGGTGTCTTGGTCATGGACCTAGGAGGGATAGACTTGGGAGGAGCACGTGCAGGAACCGACTTGGGTGCCTTGATGGCTGAGGGAGGATGTCCTGATGGTGTCTTGGAGCGGTTTGGAGGGATATTCTTCCTCGGCCCGTCGGCAGCCTCCAGCTCATCCAGGTATCTCTCGCCAAACACAAGGAATGGTCGTCCATACTCATCTTCCCACCTGGCGAGCATCTTGCGCAACTCAGCCGTGACCTTGGGTAGCTCCTTGGCAATGCGCTTGCGCATCTTCTCCTCGCGAAGTAGCTTGCCGGGATCTCTCTTCTCACCCTTCTGACCTCGAGCCATCAGGCGCGACGCATCCTGACTCGACGTCGCGAGGTCGTCTCGTTCCTTGATCAAACTCTTGTGTCTGTCAACCAGGGAAAGCGTGGGTGCGCGCTGTTCCTTGAGAGCCTCGAGCCGGGCAACCTCACGCTCATGGGCCTCCAGAAGAGCATCACTATAGACATCGGAAAAGGCCGGCGTGAACTCGAGCATCTCATCCTCGCTGAAGTACAGCGCATCCCACAGCTCTTGAAGCTTGATGCGAGTGTCTTCGACAAAGAGGTGGAGGTTCTGGCGCTTCAACTCGTTCAACCGTGCCAGCTCATCCTCAAACTCGTTGATCTGCCTGACGCCGCAGCCACGGTTCGAGTTGAGGAAAGGCTTGGTCTCACTCTCATCAACGCCAAGCTTGATCCAGAGCGCTTCAACGGCAGATCGAAGCTCCTTCAGCTTCCTCTCTCGGTTCTTCTTCTCCTCCGAGAGCCTGTCGCGCTTGGTGCGCAGTCGCTCAATGTCCTCCTCGTGCAGACCGAGCTGCTCGGGTGCGTCGCGGTAGTACTTGACGATGGCGCCGTCCTGTTGCGCTTGGGGAACGCCGAGCTCGGCCCAAAGTCCAATGATCTGGTCGGCGAGGGCTTGAACAGTGGCTATGCGACGAGAATACTCCTCATATACTCGCGTAAACTCGCTGTCGAGCTTGTCGACGTAGGAAGGGGAAAGATCAAAGTTCGGGGGGATGGATTGGTTCGGTCCTGTGGGAGGAAGTGCAATCTGGACGAATGTGGGCTCAAGGTGAGACGAGTAAGACTCGAGGGCTTGGACGAGCTCTGCAAATAGTTAGCGGTATGCCGGTAGGGGGTAAGTTTGTGGCAGAAACTCACTCTTGACTTGCTCAAACCGCTCCTTGTGGAGGCGGCTAATCTGAATATGCTTCTCCTTGAGCACCTGCAAGCATCGCATCAAGGGGTACGTGATGGCCAAGTCATCGTCCTCTTCATAGTCACGACGACGTTTCGAGTCGTCGAGAGAAGACTCCATCTGGCGGATAATAGTGATAATCCTCTTGGCCTCGTCGATCATCTCCTTCTTCTCAGAAGTGACGAGCCGAACTTGGCTGTTGAGGGCCTCGGATAGAGCCGAGAAGAGCTGCAGTCAAGTTAGCGAGCCGGTCACCTCCTAGCCGTGAACCTAACGTACCTCGGACTCGCGAGCTTCACGCTCATGATCAGGAACACCGATCTCATCAAAGAGACCGTGCAGCTGGCCAATGCTGTTGTTGACCTGCTGGGCCAAATAGCTGGTGTCCACCATTGTGTTCAGATGTGTGGACCGTTGTGCGAGAAAGGAGTGTGGTGCGATAACAATGCTATGAAGCCGGTAAGGGGAAGAAGGTCGGTGATAGAGGCGTGAGAGGTGTGTGATATCAAGGAAGGGGAGGTATAACGTATGTCGTCGTCTCGGTGCGGTGCAGTCGTGTCCCTAGAACAGTTGTTTACTTTCTCTCCCAGTTGGTCATCGAGCAGTTGCGAAATCGTCGAGGCGGGAATAGCATCCTATGCGCAATGAGCGGTCGATAGCCATGCACCGCCGTTGCGGATTTCTGAAGGAAGGGTTGGAGTTGAAAGAGAGACGAGAAATGGCTGAGACAAGAGTGCGTCGGAGTGGGAGAGCAGAGTGAATTGTAGCGAAGTATTCACGGGCAGTGGCACCGGGATGGGGGCAGCAAGTTGCCATGGCAACTCCGTCCCGAGGGGCTTCCAGCCATTGGCGGGCTATTTCGGGCGGTCCACGGGTCCGTGTTTCAGCGCCGCTACCCCGCTGTCGCACGCTTTTGGCAGGGGTGCTGCCCACTGTGAGCCCACTGAAAGCTTGCTGCGAAGCGCTACTGATCACCCGCTGTTCCAGAGCTTCACCCGCTAACGCCCGTCATTGGCCTGGCGCTGCGCTCCGGCCTCACTTCCAAGGGCAAGAGATGGCCCGCCCATCTCGTGTGAACCGGGAACTGATGGCCTTTCAAGGATGGCATTCCACTTTGTCGAGTTAAGATCGAACGACTATAGCCTCGTAGCATATAACAAGCTGTCGTGCCCCATCCCCCTCCACGATCGGCCTCCATCTTCCTTGTTTTGCGGCCTCGCATCGCCTCTTGCAGAAACCATATCGACTGGCTACAGAAAAGGTCATGAACCCGCAGAGGACCTTGGCCTTGACTACATGTACCTTAGCGCCTAGCTCCTTGCGTCTCTCTGACTTGCATGTGCAGAAGCGAACCAGACTGGTGTTGGTATCGAGCGAATCAACCGCCCGGAAGCAGAGGTAAAAACAAACCGGATAACGTTTGTCTGGATCACAGCTGGAGGCATTAACCTCCGCAACCAGAGCTTGTTTTTTTCCCTGCCGCGGCTACAGCTGGAGTCTATGGATGCACCTCAACTACCGGGTATCCATCCTTGTTGCTTCTTCGGGCTTTGCATCCATCCATGTAAACAATGGCTGCTTCAAAACATCCAATTGGCGATTGCGCTCCATCTCTGCTGCAGGTGACCTCGTTGGCGTTGCACCCGACATATGTCGGTTGCCTCTATCTCGCACACTCGCGTGGAACATGCATGTAAACAATGCAACACGACAACCAATCCACGGATCTCAGCTGCCCCTCAACTTCTGGCCTTGGTTCGTTGGATCATGGGAATGCATCGAATCGCACTGACAATGCGATACAGGTTCTTGTCATAATGGTATCATCTTTGTCCTTTCATGCGCTACATGTAGACACGTTCTCTTCGTGCCGAATTACTGAGGCCCGAGACTCTTTCATCTCCCAGGTTCTCATCCTCAAACTCATCAACGAACCCTTTGCGCCGCCTCCCCATGTCTCCAAGCCACAAACCTTCCGTCTCTTTCTGTCACACCTCCAACGAGGCCCGCCATTTCTATTTACCTCAGAGATAAACTTGGCGCATCTGCCAAGTTGTACATCTTATCCAAATCTTCTTCCAGGCCACATCCACAGATCAAAAGGTCCTACCAAGCCAATTGAGGCTCGGCGTATCCCAGTAGAGAAACACGGCAAACACGTGCTGGCATATAAGTGGCTGTTCTGGTTGACGACACAATCTGAGGTGGTTGGGCATCTCACTTGGGAATAGCACTGCGTATCGTCAGCCAGCCCGGGACCCTCCACAGCCTATTACACCATAACACCGATGCCTTGATCCGCAATCACAAGCTTCTCGCACACCTTGGGAAGCCTTGCAAGAACTGGGTGATCCCGTCCTCGTCTGGATAAAGCCACGATCTTTCAGCCTGGCGTCGTAGTTGTCATCCGCATTCCCGAGCCCTGTTCACCCTCAAGTACTCGATGAGGATTGGGATACAACTTTGTCAAAACAACAGCTTGTTTCGTGTTTGGAACTCGGGGTTTTGGCTTTGTGGGGGGCTTCTCACTGTTCCCCCGGCTCGTTCTGTCATCCTGTCCAATGCATAGGCCCCTGTCGCTGGCACTCCGACTTCCACCATAGGTGCGAAGAAGGGTTCCCATTCTCCAGGCCAACCGTCATGCAGAATCCGAAAAGATCATTGGACCTCTGCAGTGATCCAACAAATACTCAGCCGACGCCCAAGGCGATCGCCAGTAACGTAAGCATGGTGTTGAAGGAGCCTGTGTGGCGCATGCCACAAATCCGAGGAAATTGACTCTCGAATCTCAATATGACAGCCCAGAGCACCATGGAGAATACCTAGGCAATATATCGTTGAAGCGACCAAGCCCGACACCGTTCATCGCGTGACGGTTGTGTGACTCTGTCAGCGAGCGATGGTCCGAGCCGACGGCCCGGAGCGCTTCTTGGAGCGGGGTCGCAAACCCTCATCTGAAATGACAAAATCGCTTGCCAAGCAATGAAATGGCAACCCGAGTCCTCGGGTTTCTGAGCGATCCCATATCTTTCTTCGAAAAGTGGCTTCCGAGTTACATCGCGCCTGTCCAGGATGGTAGGGCGTTGCCTTCAATGCCAGCCTTGAGGCCCGCTTCGCTCATTTCCATGATGCCATACATGTCCCAGGACAAGTAGTTTTGTAGGTCGCTCAGGTCAACTGCTTGGTTGTCCATATGAGAGGTCAAGGTTCCTGGTGGTGTTCGCAGAGCCACCGGCTGCTCATGTTGGAGTTTGGATCGAGCCGGTGTCTCCTCGAGCTGGCTGGCTGGTCGCCGACTCGAGACGGATCCCGAGTTGCTCCCAAGTCCGGCCCTGCTCATGGTTGGGCTGTCACTTCCACTGCCCCTATGCCAGGGGTCGTCCTCTGCTTGTTTGGTGTCTCGAACCTCACCACGGGCTAAGCGAGTTAAACCGAGCGCTCCGAGGGTATCATCAGGGCTGCTCTGAGAGGAGCTTTCAGCGTGCACTGGTGATCTAAACCGCCAAGTTAGCGATCATATCAGAATCATGGCTCCCAAAACTCACCTATCCTGATCATCTTGCCGAGGCATGTCACTCATATGCTCATCTTGCGCGAAAGTCTTGCGAATCTTGGCCAGCCATCTCTCCGTCGTAGTGGCCTGGATCCATAGTTAGCGAGTTCCGTGTTACTATTCCAAATAGATTTCACTTACCAGAGAATCAGCCAAGGGAAACAAAGCAGCCATTGTCCTCAAGATCTTGCTATTGCTTTCAACGGCGTTAATGGCGTCTGCAACAATGGTCTCGGCATCTGGTCTGCTCAGATCAAGCAGCCGAGCAATGTAGTAGAGCATTACCCGACTGCTATCATAAGCAAAGCATGGAAGCAGACTGTCGGCCAAATAACGTGCTCCATGGCGAACAGCCTCGGAAAGAATGCTCGCAATCTGCTGAGCGTGATAGAAGCAGTCGGCTTGCAAGGACTGTAGAAACTCCTGCTGGTTGGGCGGGAAGTAGAAGGGTTTTATCAACTTGAACAGATCCGGCATGGATATTCTGTACAGGTCCAGAAGATTGTGGTGGTATGTGCAGTGAAGTAGGACAAGTGAACCAAGCTGATCCGACTCCAGGCGAGCGTAGATGGTATCGGTGGAGTATGAGATGAACTCAGGGAGATGCCGACCCCATGACCTCAAGTCGGCATCAAGGGCAGCAAAGTCGGATTCGGGAAGCCAGGGAGGCGGGCTCGTATTCAAGTGCTTGACATATCTGTGGCTAGGGTTAGAAATCTGAAATCTCTCTCAGGAACTTCAAAGATTCAAACAAACCTGACAACCCGCTTCCACAGCGTGACGATTCGGATGTAGTAAGCCATGATGCCCATGTTGGCAGCCGGCCTTCGTGGAACAATGGCAGGAGGCAGAAACTGTAGAACGTGTCCCACGCCAAGGGTTTCGGTAACACAAGGGATCCGGAGCCTGAAATTACGTTCATTGCATGGCAACTGGATCTTGATATCTGCTTCGCGCAGCAGGGTCAACTGGTCAACGCCGCTACCCGTCCAGGCATCCAAGATGTAACAAGCCCACATGAGCCTTCTGCGGCTTTCCTTTTCGACTGCCGGCGGGGCAGATTCGTTTGCTTCGGCACAGAGGATGTCAGGGGAGTATTCAACGTTGAGCTGCAACGCGTGGGCCATCCGGACCGCGAGACCGCTCAGCATGAGAGCCTGTGTGTATTCTCCTAAGCGGAAATGGAAGTCGTAGAGTAGAACGCATGTCTGGTGAAGCATATATCAGTTTATTGCCCTGAAGCGAGTTTCCAGTGAGACGTACCATGAGCCTTTGGATGGAAATCTTGCCAAAGTTGGTAAGAACCAACAGCTCAGCTTTTTGTGCCCAACGGTTCCCAGCGGCGCGGATCAGGTTCGCTTTAGCATCCTGATCTTCTACTTCGAGGCTCAAAGCATAGAATCTAGCTTATCAGTAATGTGTCCGACGGCAAAGTGGGAGAGGTCATACTTGGCTCCTTGTGCGCAGATAGTATGCAGCAAGGCCTTTTCATCATCATTTTCAAGACCTTTATCGAGTTGACGAGTGAAAGATGGCCTGTGTACAAAAGCAAAGCACCGGAGGGGGTGTATGTTTGCAAAGTAGTGGTCAACTACGGTACGGATATTGTTTCCGGACGGAAGATCCGGTGACACGAGCCTATAAATGTCAGAGTTATATATATTGACTCCATGGGTAAAACCTTTGAAATATTTACCATGAATGGATAGATAGTTCGGTGTCGTCGGAAAAATCAATCGGGGGGACGGCGTTACTCGTTTCTCGGGTGATCGATCTTTGGGATTTGGATGGCGCGTCGTTGGTCTCTCGGGACTGGATCAAGCTTGGCGACGTAGTGCTTTCTCCGGCGATAGACGAAGCATCGAGAGAAGAGTTCAAATCCTCCTCGGTCGAAGCCGAGGTAGGCGCCTTGCTCAGGTGGCGGGCCCAGCGAGGAGCCGAGCCGCCGTCGTACTGGCACTCGAGGTCCCTCGCGCAACATCGCGAGCATCTCGGGCGGTCGCCGTCGCATTTGGTCTTGGAGACGCGACAGCTGGTACAGGACCGGTATGTCCGGATCTTCCGCAGGGAGACGGGAACTGAACGACGGCCAGACTTGGACCCGTCATCGTCGACGCATTCAAGCTGGAGGCGCTCGCAATTGCGGCACCCGTTGGGTCGGCCGTCGCATTTGACCTACACCAAGTACAAGAGTCAGAATATCTCGGCAGTCGGACTCGACCAGGAGGGCAGGGAAAACACACCTTTCTCGCGCGACAAACTCGGCAACCCATGGCGATGCGATTGACGCTCAAGAGTCGCTTGTCGGAAGGACCTCGCGAGGTCTTTAGTGATGTTGCCAATTGGCCATGGCGAGCAGCCGATGGCGTGCGAGGGCTCAGGGTGGCCTAAGGCTGCCGAGGGGCCGTTGACGACTAGCTCTCCCTCCGCGAGACCGGGTCGCCGGCCAAGGTGGGTTTGTGCCACAGGCCTTTCTCGGGGAGTATGAGCACCCCAGGTGAGCACCAGCCACTGCCAGCGGGCGCTATGTGGGCTGATACTCCACCGGAACCGCTTGCAACACCTGCCAGGCATATCACGACATTGGCATTGGGGATGACGATTGTGCTGCGGATTGAGATATCCCACGCCTCGACGGGGGGTTCGGATGTCGGAAATGGGGGCCTCGCCTTTGAGTCTATTTCACGCAGCGTCTCGACCATTCATATCCCTTGTAAAGGATACGTAAAGCCATTGAAATCTTTGGCTCATCTCAAGTCTCGTCCAAACGCATCGCGGGTGACCCCCACCCTGTCTCTCCTTCGTCATAACCACCATTTTTTTCGACAACCACCATCACTGGCATCCCATCCGTTACACGCAATACACCATGGAGACACTTGTTCTCACGCAAGCCGCAGTCTTTTCAGAGTCTGGCCCAAGGCGACCGGTTCTTGTGCAATCTAACCGCTGCAACCATCCCCGCGGATCCAAGAGCCAGAGATCCCGCGTAAAACATGGCTGGCCGGTATGCTTGCAGCCCAGCGTCGGCACCTCCATACGCCTCGAGGAGGTAACCTGCGATGGGCGCACCCTGCGATGACGAGCGTCAGCCGGATCTCTCGTCATTCATTTCGTCCGCCTCGACCCAACTTACCATCAAATATCCGCCAGCCCAACCCGTGAGGATCATGCTCATCGCCATGGCGACCCGTGCGCTGCCAAAAACGTTACCCACCACGGTCGGCATTGTGGAAAAGAACCCGCCATTCGACACCCCGTTGATCAAGACGAAGGCAATCATGGGCGCCAAAGTTGTCGATGTAGGCCATATAGCCAGCATGCTAATTGCCGCCAAGATGAGAGAAAGGAGCAGCGTATTAAGGGATCCCAGCTTATCGCAAGCGAGTCCGCACGCTATCCGCCCAAAAGCCGACGCAAGATTGAAACCCGCCACCAAGCCTGCTCCAGTTGTCGACGAGAACCCGAGTGACTTTGTGTACAACGGAAGAAAGAAGGGTGGCACAAACAACGGGAACGTTCCCACCGCACTGGCTAAGAAGACCAGGTCGAAGGTAAATGATTTGAACAATCGCCTAGATATGTCAGCAAACCAGATCTGGCAAACACCGTAAGTGCCTCGTGTCGCTCACCATTCGATGAATCCTGGAGTATGAGTCGGGGCTCGCTCTCTGATAGCCCAGGCCGCCGGGAGGCCGGTAGCCAGAGTAAGGAGGCCAATGATCCGATACGCCCACGAGATGTTGAGCCTCTGGATGAGAGCATCGACTGCGAAACTCAGCGTGGCACCGCCAGATCCTGCTCCAGCAAACATGAGGCCATTGGCAAGACCACGCTTGGTGCTGAACCATTGCGCAATCACTGCAAAGGCAACCTGTTGATGCATGTTAGCTTGGTGTCACCCTCCTTAGGTAGACATGAAACTGACCACTGAACACAGACTGGACTCCTGTTAGATCGTATTCCATGAACAAAGGGAGGGCCGTAATTAACTGACCTGACACCAGTGCCCATCAACACGCCCGAGGTAAAGAATAGAGCACCCAGGTTCTTGACAGCGAATGAGCTCAGAATCTCACTCCCACCCATCACGGTTACTCCAAGCACTGCCGTATTTCGCATCCCGATCGCCCGCATCAACCTCGAGTTCACGATGGCGAGGGCCGACATCAGAGCTGCATCCAGCGACCCGATAAACGAGAGCGTTGCGGGCGTTGATAAGCCGTCCTCGACGAGCGCCCTCTGCATCACGCCCCATGCATATGTCGTCCCGAGAGCCCACCAGAGCATCACGGCACCGCTCCCAACAATAACCCAGCCGTATCCGCCATCCGGGACAGTAGAATCGGCCAGTCGGGAGGCTTTTAGGATTTCGTCTGTTGATGAATCTGCTTCGTGCTTGGTGTCGGCCATGTATGGACCACGAGAAGTCCGTTCCATGGGCTCACAGAGCTCCACAGCTGTCGTAGTAGTAGACATTGTGAGACTTTAACTCGGGATTGTGAGAATTCGACTTTGGAATCTTCGAACCATTTTCAATCCCGGCGAACAGTTATATACTGGATTCTCGGGCGAAGACGAGAACTCCGCTCCGGTGACGGTCTCTCTTGTGGGTCGACAATGTCGAGAGGCGTAAATGACATGAAGAACTAGCTGACAGTCCCGCTTGGTCTCTTTCCGGCAGTCAAAAATGAGTCCGACCTTCATATGAGGTCTACAAACACTGTGATGTTCCAAGTCTGTATCTGGGTTCAAATATCGTTCGGGCCCTCGGCGTAGGGTAACCAGATACTCACCCAGCTACCAACCTATGCGAAGTCGTTTCGTGTTCTTAAAATCTAATCATGCAACCTTCCAACTATGGATTCGGGCTTGAATTTTGGCATGGATACCATTATGGAGTAATATTTTTTACCTCTTGACTTGGAAAGGAAGGATGTTGTTTCAAATATCTTTAGCTGTTCCTATCACCTGTTAGCCGGGGCCAGGGTCTACATATCCGGCAGTAATCCCCGCCATGTTAAGTTCTTTGAAGCTCTGTGAATCCCTTGAACAAATAATTAACACTAGGCTAGGAACTTTCACTCAATGGTCAAGAAATCTATCCACCAGCTTCAGATCGGATCGTTGGCTACGTAGCGGATTGGATCACCTATCTTCTACAGCTAGCGGGATTCAACGGCCGTATAGTTGGATTCTGGAACAAATTCCAGTTCAACTTTTAGGCACATATTGGAGTTACATCAACAGACACATTCTCAGCTTGCCATACCTCAGGCACCGCTGTCCTGCTTATCGCTTATCCGTATGAGTCAATCCCATCCAATTGCGGCGTATGGCTGTGCGCATCGCCCCTCCCCCACCAAGCATCTTCTGATGATAAGTTTCCACCGCTAGAAAATAACCCCACCACGACTTCAAAGATCAAACAAACTTGAGCTACCTCCACGAGCACCGAGACTGCAAGAGCAGACGACGATAGATATACCGATCGATTGACCTCGCAACCCATTCTCACCATGTCGGACCCTGTCGCTGAGGTGACCGAGGGCACTGTCAAGCTGGTTCTTGACGAGGTGACGGGAGAGCAGGTCACGAGGAACGAGCTGAAGAAGCGCACTCAGAAGCGAGCCAAGAAGGCAGCTGCCCAGGCCGCGCGGGAGCAGAAGGCTAAGCAGCAGGAGAAGGACCCCAAGCCCGCCGCGTCCAAGCCCAAGGCCCAGGAGCCCACCCAGCTAGATCCCGATGCCATGTTCAAGCAGGGCTTCCTTTCCGACGTCTACAAGGAGCGACCTGTTAAGCCTGTCGTCACCCGATTCCCTCCCGAGCCGAACGGATATCTTCATCTGGGACATGCCAAGGCCATTGCCATTGACTTTGGCTTTGCGCGCTACCATGGTGGCAAGACGGTAAGCTCGAACCACTCTGGACTGTTGCTGAACACGAAGCTAACGGCTGGTAGATTCTGAGGTACGTTACAGGTGTCGAAGGGTAAGAGCTGCGATTGACGAAGGTCAAGATACGACGATACGAACCCCGACGAAGAGGAGGAAGTCTACTTTGAATGGATCCTGAAGATCATCAAGTGGCTGGGTGAGTTTTTGGTGCCAGCTTGGTTGAAGCCCGAATCTAATGCGAATTTTGCAAGGCTTCACCCCCGCCGACATCACCTACTCGAGTGACAACTTCCAGAAGCTGTTCGACCTTGCCAAGGAGCTCATCAAGAAGGAGAAGGCTTACGTGTGCCACTGCAACGAGGCTGAGATCAAACTCCAGCGTGGAGGAAAGGATGGCAAGGAGGGCCCTCGATACCGATGCAAGCACGCTGAGCAGGACGTCGAGACGAACCTCCAGAAGTTCCAGGACATGCACGACGGCAAATACGAGCCCCAGGCCGCGTTCCTCCGCATGAAGCAGGATATCACCAGTGGAAACCCCCAGATGTGGGATCTTGCTGCGTACCGGATACCCAAGAAGCAGAAGCCACACCACCGAGCTCCCGAGTGGAAGATCTTCCCCACCTACGACTTCACACACTGCCTTTGCGACAGTTTCGAGGGAATCACTCACAGTCTCTGCACTACAGAGTTCATTCTGTCCCGAGAGAGCTACGAGTGGTTGAACAAGACTCTTGAGGTGTACGAGCCTATGCAGCGCGAGTTTGGTAAGGCGAACCACACCAGCTGAGTTGGTTGGTTACTCTAACATGAAATCTTATAGGCCGGCTCAACGTTAGCGGGACAATCATGAGCAAGCGAGCGCTGAAGAAGCTGGTTGAGGGTGGCATTGTCCGAGGCTGGGACGACCCTCGTCTTTACACTCTGATTGCCATTCGACGCAGAGGTATCCCCCCTGGTGCCCTATTGGCCTTTGTCAACGAGCTTGGTGTCACCACTGCCAAGACCCTTATCCAGATCACTCGATTTGAGCAGACTGTTCGCCGTTACCTTGAATACACGGTGCCCCGTCTGATGCTCGTCCTGGATCCTGTCGCTGTCACCATCGAAGACCTTGAGGAGACTCAGGAGCTTGATGTTCCTTTCTCCCCCAAGGACCCCAAGTTCGGCAACCACAAGGTCCGCCTGACAAAGACCGTCTACATCGACCGATCCGATTTCCGCGAGGAGGACATCAAGGGCTACTTCCGATTGGCCCCTGGAAAGACTGTCGGTCTCCTCAACGCCCCCCACCCGATCAAGGCCACATCCTTTGAGAAGGACGAGACGGGCAAGGTTACCAGCATCAAGGCTGTATTCGACAAGGAGAGCAAGCCTAAGACATACATCCAGTGGGTGCCTGATGGCTCCCTCAAGCTGGAGGTTCGAGTGCACAGCCCTCTCTTCAAGTCGGATGACCCAACCAGCGTTGAGGGTGGCTTCCTGAATGACATCAACCCCAACAGCGAGGTTATCTACACTGATGCTCTGATCGAAGAGGGATTCAATGAGGTTCGCAAAAGGGCTCCCTGGCCCGTTACCGCCGGTGAAACGAGCGAAGATAGCGGACCGGAAACCGTCCGATTCCAGGCTATGCGTGTTGCTTACTTCGTGAGTGCTTATTGCCCTGGTGAAATTAACCTAACTAACGTGCTCGCAGGCTATGGACTCGGACAGCACAGACGACAAGATTGTGCTGAACCGTATTGTATCACTGAAGGAGGATTCGGGAAAGAATTAGGAAAATGTCATAGTGTAAAATTGAGTCCATCTCTGAGATCGATACGTGTTTTGGTTTGCACATTGCGCACCCCTATCATCCAATTATAACAACAGGGAGGCCTTACTCCGCCTTCCTTTGCACGATGCAGATCAAGGCTAACTGAATGAATCTGCCTTGTTTCCATGCAGGCTGGGCAAACTAGAGGTTTCACTCACTCATAAGCAAGCTACAGGAAGCACCTCCATGGGTGCTAATTGGGTGAACAACCACAGATCGACCGCCCACGCTTGGCAACGAATCCTGCATTCGACTGCGCCATAAAAGCGAAGTCTTTAAAGGGCTTGCTTTGGCTCTTTGGCCTTTCCCTTGTCCAACCAAGCTTTACAGGGTTAGCTTAACGATGTCTCATGTAGACGGCCCTCAACCAGCGTCGCCACTGCAATCGGGCCTAGGGCGGCCAGATGCAGATGTTCAGCCGAGAGAGCAGATCATCAACGTGTCCGACTCCTCACGGACGATTCTCTTAAAGGCTCTAGGCAGGGACGAAAGAATGCGCCGCCCACTATCGAAGACGCATCGCCGACAACTGCGAAACTCACAAAACCACCATCGGCGCTTAGCTGGTGGTTTCTAGAAATACTCTGCTGCCTTCTTTCCTTGGCCAGCCTCGCGGCGCGGGTCGGAGTGCTTGCACGCTATAACGGCAAACCGCAAGATAGCTGGCCAAGCCAGACCTTGACACTCAACGCCCTGATAGCCACGTTGTCAACCATATGTCGTACATCGTTGTTGTGCACTGTGGGAAGCCTTCTCGCCCAGGCAAAGTGGAACCGGTTCTCGAGTCGTCGTGGGACGGAGTATTTCCCTCTCAGAGATTATGCGTTGCTAGACGAGGCTTCAAGAGTGAGTTGGGGGAGTGCCCGACTTTACCGGTTCAAGGGAAGGTAAGTAACCTGCCTATTCTTGATTGAACTTAAGAAAATAACAGGTGATTCTAGCCATGTGGCCTGCTTTGGCGCAGCACTGTCAATCTTATCCCAGGCGTTCGGTCTATTTTCGCAACAGCTGGTGACTTTGCGTACTGACCAGGTCGAGCTTCGTTCTCCAACGGCTACCGGACAGGTTGCTCGCACGATGTGGCTGAAATATTGGAGACCTGGTGAGGATTACAGTGAGTCAGTTACAATATTCAAATTATCTTGGCCTTCCCTCAGAACTCTTGCTTCCTTGCTGCATCGGCATATACTGATAGCTGCCGGATGCTCAGCACTGGCTACTAAGATTGCGATGTACAATGGTTTCATGGCACCCAGCATCGGCATACCACAAGTGCAGTGCCCGACCGGTAATTGTACATGGCCAGTTATCCCGACAATCGGCGTTTGTGGGACTTGTCTGAATGTTCAGATGAACTCCGCTTCGGCCGTGTGAACGAGACGGCGTGCGTGCTGGAGATACCCAACGGCACGAAACTGGAAAGAGGTGCATGCTACCCTCCATACGGCTTTGTTTCCGGCATGTATTTCACTACCGGCCCAGGTTCTGGGCGCGTCTTCACCTCATCCTCAAACATACCAAGACGGGATGCGTTTAATGTAATTGCCGAGTTTGGTGCCATTGGTGTCCCGGAAAGCAGGCTGACGACACAACCGGCTGTGATGATTAACGATTCTATTGCCGCCGAATGTGCGCTGTGGTATTGCGTTCAGGCACGGGAAATCCGGGTCGAAATGGGCGAGCTGAGGGACAGGATCACGGAAACTTGGAGTGAGGTGCCGATTCATTACGAATCATATTTGTCCTCCAATGTCACGTTTGCGAACATACCGTCTTCTATGGGCACGGCCACGGGCGACCAATATACCGTGAATTGGGCGCTGCTTTATGATGTAAGGGAACTTGCAATGACGACCTTTGAGGGCAGCCTTGGTACCTACGGAGTAAGGGAGACAGAATTTGCTCTTAGCTTGTTCAGCGCATTCGATGGCATTCACGGTTGGATGGATCGTCTCACAAGCAGCCTGACAAGTGCCGTGCGGATCAACGGCACTGACTCACCAACGGAAGAGCGGTACTGGGGCACAGCTATCACGAGTCAAGTTGTTATTGTGGTGAGGTGGGAGTGGATCGTATACCCAGCGGTCATGGTGGGTGCTTCCATGATCTATCTTGTTGTCGAGATTGTGCGGACTGCGAGGATTGGCATGAGACCATGGAAGGATGACCCTCTTTTACCAGTCTGTATGGAAGTCGACCAAGAGAGAAGGAAACAGGCTAGTAAGGGTCTGGATGAGCCTGATGGCATTGAGAAGCGTGTGGGCGAGTATGAGGTGAGGCTCAGGAGAGACGATGGGTTCTCGGTGGGATTTGTACGACGCTCATCTTGTTCAGATTGAAGAAGACAGGTAGTTGGGCAGTTGATAAGTGGCTAATGAAGAGGTGGGACTCTCTAGTTCTTGCTTTGCTATGTCGGACAATTTCCTGGTTCCCTAATGCGACTGGAAAGTGATCGTTTCCGAGTGAGTTTAGCTAGGTATGCTAATACAGTCCTGTAGGTCGATGCCTAGCAATTGGTTTTGGGCAATTTATTTACACACACCGAAAAGTAAGGAGGAAAAGAGGTACATTTTCTTATCCCTGGTGATAGGAAAGGAAGGCTATACTGAGAGAGGCAAGTTCATGTCTGTTATTCTTACGCTATGTGATTGTATGTGGCTTAGCGAGAGTCAGAGGTGATTATGGCTAGTATATACCGAGTTTACTATCTCGTACTCATACTATCTGAGATAGCCACAGTATCATATATCTGATACGTTTAGTCGTAAACGACAGAGAAAGTCGCAACTGATCGAGTAGAGCTGTTAACTCTTTGGATAATGCTACGACCCGCATCGGCAACAGAAAATGACTTCGCAAAATCCCTTTGCCATCTTGTTTTAGAATATGGGCTTCTAAATAGGAAGGAATGTAAAGGCTGCCGTATTTTACGTGCTGCCAAGCAGATCCCCCTCGTAACCGGTCTAATCACATGAGTATCCATGAAAGTGCAAATGGATTCAGTTAAACGCCTGCCTGGCCACCAGTACGGCCGGGCTGAATGTCGGGCTGACTGCAGGGCCACAAACAGGAATCTGCCTCATTGCTCACAGCCTGGTTTCGTTCTCTCGACCTTTTCCACTTCGCAACCATCGGCAGACTACTTACAACTGTCTCGTCAGTGCCGCAACGTACGTAATCTGCAACTCGTAAACCTCTTTCATATTTCTTTCACAATGTGGCTCATCAATACCGAGACTTTGAGGCTCGAGTCTGTGGTCAACCCCGAATCTGTCGACTACGCCATCCTCTCTCATACCTGGGAGGAGGAAGAGGTCTCGTTCCAAGAGTTTCAGGACCTTGAATTCGCCAGAACGAGGAAAGGATTTGCCAAGATAGAGATGACGTGCTATTTTGCCAGGAGCCAAGGTTATCGCTACGCCTGGGTCGATACCTGCTGCATCGACAAGTCCAGCAGCGCCGAGCTGTCCGAGGCCATCAACTCTATGTTTCGCTGGTACAAATATGCAAAATACTGCTACGAATATCTCTCCGACTATGGCCAGACCAGCGTCGACTCTAGTTTCGGTCGTTGCAGGTGGTTCACCCGCGGGTGGACGCTACAGGACCTTATCGCGCCGAGGTTTCTTACCTTTTATAATCGGCATTGGACTGCTCTTGGGATCGAAAACCGAACTTTGTGAAGTGATTTCGGGGATTACTAGGATCAAACAACATGTTCTACTGGGTCAAAGGGATATCAGGACTGTCGACGTCGTCTATCGCATGTCTTGGGCGGCGGGGAGGGAGACATCAAGACCCGAGGATATCGCTTATTGTCTCTTTGGCATCTTTGACGTCAACCTGCCAATGCTTTACGAAGAAGGAACAAATGCTTTTTTGAGATTGCAGGAGGAGATCAGCCAACGATTCCATGACTTGACCCTGTTCGCCTGGAAAACCGACACGGACGAAGCAGAGGGCCGGGGCATATTTGCACGCAGCCCAGACGAGTTCGCGTACGCTTCGGCTGGAGAATACTTGCGTGTGACCGACTCTGGAGATGTGCGCGTGTCGAATCGGGGCGTTATCTTTGACGATATGGAACTCAAAGTTATCAGGGGACAAGGACTTTTCATGCCGTTGAACATTTTCGCAGAAATCTCGGGCTCGATGACGTATGCCACTGGGGGCGTTTTTCTCGAGAAGACGATAAACGGTTACGTTAGAGTCAAGACTGACCAGTTGTTTCAGACTGAGCTTGACGGAAGATGGCTGCCCCCAGAACAGATCAATGTCATTTCCTGGGGGACTGCAGCGATACAACAGGCCCCCCATATGGTCTATGTGTCCACGTCAGACGCCATCACGATAGGCGACGTCTGCCCAAGAAGACAATGGGAGCCATACACAGAGGCCTTCCTGGGCACTGGACGGAGCATGGTAGAACTGAATGTGAGCCTAGGAAATGGCCAGTCCTACCACCTTCTGGCCCTCTTCTTTCTCTCTCTCTCTCTGATGGCCAGTACCTGAGGCATGACCTTGTCGATAGCAAATGGGACAACTGGTCAAGAGCGCTGGCCAACATTGGGAAGACTGATGCCCCTTTCAGTTGGGCTGAGGCACTGGACCTCCAGTTTTCCCGCAAAGCGCAGGACGGAGAAGGCACATGGGTGTATCCCACCCCCGACGCTTCGATTGGTGTCTATGTAAATATCCAGAAGGTTGGAAAAGATTGGCAAGTGCGGCTGTCTCTAGTGAAAGTCTATTGGTCGGGGGGTAGGTAGGTAGTCGGGATACCTAGCGCGTAATTTCAATAGAATGATTGGAAGTGATTAGCATCTTTCAACCACACCCGGAATTACTGTTGATCCAATGACAGGGGCTAATCAGGAGTTGTATGGGTATTAAAAGGCCTAAAAGGACTGTCGCCGGAAGAAGACCAAGCAACATAGCATATTAACTATTGAGTTGTAACTAAAAGAGATTATAAGTCTCCTTGTATATCCTCAATTATGATGCGGGCGTGACCTCGAATCGATGCTGGCTCTGAGGAACTATCCACGTCTATCTCCGGTAGAACGTTCCTCTCCAAGGTCTTTTTATATGAAACTGGAGTTGCATGTCTCTGCGCGCTTGGCAGGGCTGAGTTCGGATGGATATCAGGCCGGTTCAATTAGGAAATTGCGAGGATCGGCACTGGGGAGACAGGGGTAGGGTGTTAGCAGCCAATACCCTTGTCCCTCTGTCGATTGCTTCAAATTTGATGCAGCCTCAACGCAACCTTGCTCCTTCAGCACGGTCTAGACTTGAGTCCGACATGTTTGCTCGAAGTACTTTAAAAGGTGGATTATCGAGGCAAGAAAGTGTTGACCTCAGTTGGCGTACCCTCGAGTATTTAGCTCGAATCGGGAGCTGAAGCAGCGCGATATATTGCAACAGCCCAAGTTTGACAAGTGCAACATGAACGCAAGCCTCTTCTTAAATGAGAATGTGGCATTCCGTCCCAAAACACCTAAGCGCTTATTCGTTCATAAGCCACCTCGACATCACATCGCCATGCACCAAGGGGACCGGCCGCGTTTGAAGCTAGTTAAGCCCATCTTTAGACTCACATATTCGACATGGGTCATGATGGTATGGTTGCATGCCCGCGCCCAAGGCTGAAGAGGGAATTTCTCTTGAGAGACTGGACTTGACCTTCTTTCATCTTCCATCATTCTCGCTCATCATTCTTTATGGGTTCCTCGATGAGATGGCTTGCCGTGGCGGCTGTTGCAGCTTGTGCACTCCTAGACAACACCAATGCCTCTGATGTACCACCCCAAGGACCAGAGCCCACAGCCCCAGCGAGAATCCGCGCTCTGCGACCTCTCCAAGGCATCTTTAGACGTGAGGATGAAACCGTGACGGAGACGCTCGACATCACGGTCGCCCCTGACACTCTCTGCGGATTCTACACTCCCAGCACAACCTACAGCTTCACCTGCTCGCCTGGCACGTCATGCATGTGGGAGAACAACAAGTACAACCTCGCCTTTTGCGGCATCGAGGACTTCAAGACAGCGTGTGTGGGACTGGCTGATGCGATGGACGCGGACAAGTGTGACGATAACTGCCGACGGGATCCCAACGTTCAGTTCTGGTGAGTTTATCAAGACAGGGGAATTGTAGTAGTTGCTAACATGGATTGTGTCTTAGTACTCAAGACACTCGACCGTTCTGCTTCACCATCTATATGCCCAACGGCATCAAGAAATATCCCTGCCATACAGCCGCAGGCTTCAGCAGCATGATCTTTCCCGACGGAGCAGCCAACTTTGCCACTTCAACCATGGACGTGACCATTTACGAAGCCGCGACAACAAAGCCTTCCGAATCGACCAAGGAGTCCACAGCAGAAGAGTCGAAAGACGAAAAAGAGTCCGATGCGGAAACCACAAAGCCCAAGGCGGGCAAGACTGTGACAGTGGAACCGACCGCCTCGAGCGAATCTGAAAGCGAGAAGAACGCCAGTGAGCAAGATGACAACGGGAAAGGTAGCGGCAGAAAGACCAACATTGGTGCTATCGTTGGTGGTGTGATAGGAGGTATTGCAGTTATTGCGATTGTTGTCCTGGCCATTGTCTTGATCCGCCGACGAGACAAGCACAAGGCACAACCGCCTGTGCAACAAGTTCAACCTCCTCAGCAACAGATGCAATATCCCGTCATGGTCCAACAGCAACAGATGCCTTATCAAGGATGGCAGCAAACACCTCCTCCTCAAGGATTCCAGCAGTCACCATCTCCTCAGGGGTTCCACCAGACGCCGTCGCCCCAAGGATTTCAGCAATCGCCGTCTACTCAGGCGTCTGTCCCAGGGGTGGTCGAGGCTCCCGATTCGAATGCAGTAGCGGTATATGAGTTGCCGGATAAGGTAGAGGGCAAATAAGCTTGTGTAAAGGGAACAAGGGTGAATTGAGTAGCTAGATGATGAGATGGAAGCTTGGGTGATGAATACATGAAAGAAGCTTTGTTTTGAGTGCTTACTTGAACGTTGCTACTTGACTAGTGTGACCATCCATGGGTACATGCACATCTTACCTGAGAGCTCCAGTTGACAACATTCTCAATAATGTCTTGTCTCAAAGAAATCTGAGGATGAAGGTGAAAAACTCGGTAGCGTCTTGGTTTCCGTGGCGCTCCCATCATGAGACATGACTCCTCTCCCATCATGACCTCTACTAGAGCATACTGGAGTGGAACCCTTGAGCAATCTTGACCCGATATTCTCGGTGCTGTTTGTTGAGGCCTGTCGTCCAGGTGATTGCGTTCCACACGACGGATACAAAGATGTCACTCACCGGGCATCTTGGCATCAACAAAGACACCTTCGCGAATCTCAAGCTCTGGATGACACGCAGCCACCAAAAACGGGAAGAGGTCCAAAAATAGTCAGGGGCGAAACCCCTGGAAATTGGGGCGTAACTAAGCGTTTTACAGCGGCCGCTAAACCTAGAGAGCTTCTAGCGTCCTCATTACGCAAGTGGAACGTCGCCCCGAGGTCCCTGAAAGTCAAGTCGTGGCAGTGGCTGGCATCAACCGAGAGTCGGCTCCTCCGTGGCCGCCGCGTTTATCCCAGCTTCAACCCAAACTTCGACCTTCCCTCTTCAACTTCCCCGCGATTGATCTTCAACGTTGAGATCTTGCATCTCGCCCTTTATCAGACGAATATCGCTTCTCCTCCTACCTCACCTACGTCATCGCCCTCTCCGACGCTCTCTTACATCCATCGAATGCTCTCGTGATCCATCCCATAAACCCCCCTCCAATGTCGCCCTCACGGCGATGAATCCCGTCGCAAGCCAAACCACAGGCTCCTCCGATGCCGCCGCCGCCGCCCTCCAAGGCGCAACGCTTGCCTTCAATAAGAACAAGCCCGCGCCGCCGCCTTCGCGAAGAGGTAATGGCCCCCTGACGCCGTCAGCCGGACGCCCGCGGAGCCCGGTCAAGCCGCTCGCCGAACAGAGTACGGGGGAGAGCGCTACCGGTGTTGAGCATAATGGAGCGACGATTTCTGCGAGGTTGAAGCAGTTGGGAGCGAGTCCGGTTCAGCTACACCCGGGTTCTGCTGGGAAGACGGATGCTAGAAGCGCAAGCTTCATTGCGGCCACGTTAGCGGCCAGTCGAAGCGCCAGCCCGAGCCCCAAGGTACGGACGCGCGCCTCATCGCACAGCGGCGATGTCGTGGACTCGGGGTCTATTCCGCCTACGGGTTCCCTCATCTCCATGTTCGAGCAGGCTCGGACGGGCGACCCCGTGAAGCGGGCCTCTCCAAAGAGATCTCCGGCTAGAGCACCTAGAGACTCGGCCGAGAGCATTCCGGAGGAGCCAGTGCCATATCTCGACGATACTCCAACGGCCAAACCGAAGCCCAAGCCGAAACTAAAACTGAAGCCTCGCCCTGCGACACCGCCGCCTCTGGCTGCTACTATAAGAGCTCCAGAGGTGCTATCACCCAAGCCAACCAGACCCCCGAAGCCGGTGTTGAGGCCAAAGACGCCACCACAAATCATCACTCGTCAGGCAACTCAAGTCCTATCACCACCGTCGCCGGATCCCCAGAAACGTAAAGTTAAGACGAAGAAATCGGGCCCGCCTACGCCGCCACAGCCTCGAGGAACGAACAAGCCGAATGTACAGTCCCAGAGTTTCGTCCAGCAGAAGACGCGGACTGTTACACCAAGGCATTCAGCTCCCCAACTGGCCCCTAGGCTCTCTCGCCCAAAGCCCGATCCTGTAGAGAAACGGCCGTCAACACCGGACTCGGCCTCATCTGATGACACCTTTGTGTCTGCTTCTTCAGTTCAGTCCCCTGAACGATTAACCCCCCCAACTCTACCCCCGAAAAGGCGAGCCGCGGCGAGCACACCCTCTTCGCCATCTCGGGAGGTTCGACGCCATCACCCTCAAAGCTCATCAGCTACGAATCTCCCATTAGAATCTCTTACAAGTGCCATTGTGGCAGGTTCATTAGCGTCAGCTCGTCTAACACCTCACAATACGGGAGGCAGCCTTGCTCCACAACTGCCTCGGCGCCAAAAGTCACCTCGCATGATGCAGACTTTACGCCAGCCAGCCAAAGCATCAGATGAAAACTTGGATCGTCACAAGAAGAAGCCTCTGCACAAGCTCCATTCTTCTGGGAAACATTCTCATCATGAAGGGTCGAGAAAGAAGTGGCGAGAAGAGATTACACCCCGGGAGCGGAAGCGATATGAAGCTGTATGGGCTTCCAACCGCGGGCTCCTACTGGATTATCCAAACTCTCCCTTGGATGCCATGGACAACGATCCTTCAGACTATGTTGTCAATGTTGTAGCTCGTGAGATTTGGAAGCGCTCGCGTCTGCCGGCAGACGAGTTGGCTGAAGTATGGGATCTCGTTGACCGCAAGGGACGAGGCATCCTTGGACGAGCAGAGTTTGTAGTTGGCATGTGGCTGATTGACCAGAGGCTCCGTGGTCGCAAGATCCCAGCCAAAGTGAGCGACAGCGTATGGGGGAGCGCCAACGGCATGAAGGTAATCAAGCCCAGGGTTAAGTAGAGCATGGATGGGCTAGGAACATGTTCACGCTTGTGTCTTTTCATAGAGTGATACCCTACTTAGATAGAAATAATACTTATTCATAAACCATTTCTATAGCTCTAGTATGTGCGAGTTGATGCAGGCTAAGATATATACGCTGTCGCTGACGACGCAACCCCTCTCGTGGAGATGTTATATAATTCCCTGTCCTATCCCATGGACGGTACCCCTTTACTGGCTGTTGCTAGACTTGTACTCAGTGCTGGTCTCATCTCCAAAGGTGACGGAAACATTGTAGTTGCTGAGGGTGGGAGCCTTGGCCGCGCCGTACAGGCTGAAGAGGGAGGCAGTGACAAGACCCTCTCCCTTGACGGCATCCGTAGGGATCTTGATGGTCTTGTTGAAGTTGTCGAGCTGGTTGGACTCGTCTGATTGCAAACGTTAGTCATTGTATACCGACCAGCTGACAAGGAGATGGCTTACCAGGACCGAGATAGAAAGAGTCGGCGACCTGACCGAGGGAGCCGGGGAAGCCCTTGCCGGGGGAGTAGCCAAAGGCGATGGCGACGTCGTAGACGCTCTGGATGTAGTTTTCGCTGATGATGATGGCCTCGAAGTCCTCGCCGGGCTTGATGGTCTTGGGGACGCTGATGCCGACGATGCGGGCCTCGGTGAGGGCGAGGAGGGAGGTGGCTGCGAGGGCGAGAGAGAAGCGCATGTTGGCGGATATGAGGGTCTATAGACTGGAGATGTATATGTTCGTAGTGAGATTATTGGCAAGAGACTTGTTGATGATGGTCGAGTTACTGGTGAGTGTCCTGTTGTTTAGCTCAGTATATTATCGTGAGAACCCGTCCCCTTTATACTTGATTCAACAACCCCCATGTCTACACGCATTGGGCATCTATTTTCAGCATCTGCATATAAAAATGACACGATAGATCATCCCCTCGTATTCTCCGCCGTGGCATCCGTCATGACGTGCCCCGCAAGGGCGCCGATCGTCGTCTGCTAAACTTCCGACTTGTCCGATTTTCTCACCTCCTCCATCTCGAGTGGCAAACGGGAGTGGCGCTTCGGTTGGATGAGACGTCATAACGGTATGTAGCTCGGGGAAATGTCATCAAGTGAGGCTGAAGGAGTGCGTGAGCATGAGAAAAATGTCTTGCTTTGTTCTTTCGAGATGATTTGATGAATAAAAACTGCAACGTTGCTATTCTACATATCTGAAACCCCAGGATACGAAGCGATCTGCACTATGCGCTCACTGCCGTGCTCCACTGGGTCAGGCTCTCCCAGAGACCGCTTCGCAATTGCCGGCCGCTATTTCGTCTTTTTTGGGGCAGACCTCGCGCTGAGCCCTTTACCGTTGATCCTATTCTGGTAACATTGTAAGGGGTTTTCCAGTTGATCATGGTCTGCCGTCATCTGTCGTATTGAATCTTACGATACGTCACTATTCACGCCTCGTGCTGACCAGCAAGACATATTCGTTGCTGACCTCGGGCGTATTCACCATCGACGACATTCACATCTTGCGCATGACCATTAATGATTCACTTATTCAGATTCTATGCTTGAAACTTTTGACTCCCGTATGATGGTATCCGAAAACAAACCACAGGACAGCTACTCCTCCATCTCGTCCTCCTCGGCAGCAGCAGCAGCTTCGGCCTCCTTCTTGGCCTTGAAAGCTGCCGCCCACTCCTGAGCCTTGGCCATGACCCGATCCTTGCCCTTGGGGTCCTGCTTCTCCTCCCAGGTGGCCCATCGCCTGAACCACTTCTCGGCCTGCTGGGGCTTCAAGCCCTTGACCCGTGTCCTTCGCTCAAACACGTCCCGAACCGCCGTCGGGTCCGCGTCAGCGAGGCCTGACTCGAGATCCAGGAGCTGACCCCAGAGGTCACCCTTCTTGGGCCAGGCAGCGAGGAGACCCTCGAACATGGTTCGTCCGCGCTCCGGCTCACCGTTGGGAGATCGGAACTCGAGCGCCGCGAACCGGCTTACAAGGTTCTGGCTGTGCCGGCTGTCGAGCTGCTGCGTGGCTCGGGGGAGAAGGGATCGTGCCCGGGCAGCATCGTTGCGGGTGACGTGCAAGAAGTGGGCGTAGTTGAGCCAGACGTTGGGTGCCTTGGCACCAAACTTCTTGACCATGGCCTCGAATAGGTCATTGGCGTCCTGCTTATGGTCAGCTTGGTCCCTGTTAAACGTATCGATGTGTCTCACCTTGAGCTTCTCGGACTGGATGTAGATACTGGCCAGTCGCTCGTAGACCTCCTGCTCGTTGTTGTACTGGCAAGCCCGCTTAAACACCTCCTCCACAGTCGACTTGCTGCCGTACGCAACCTCCAAGTTGAGATAAGCAACCCAGACGTTGAGCTTCTCGGTCTCCTCCCGAATGTTGATGGACTTGATGGCTCGCTCGGCCACCTCGCGAGCCTTGGACAGCTCCGAGACCTGCATCTGGAAGGCCATGTAGGCGATCCAGAGCTCCGAGGAGTCGGGCTGACCGAGCAGGAGTCGCTCGTAGTCGCTCGAGGTCTGAGGGCCGTTGGCGTCGAGCTCGGCGGTTCGGTCCACCTGGATCTCGTCCCGGCTTCGCTTCTTCTTCTTCTTCTTTGACTTCTCCTCGTCTTTTGATTGCTCTTCAGAGTCAGACTCGGCCTCGTCAAAGGGATCAGTCGACCATTCCGACTTCTTGCCTGCTCCAAGACCCTTGCCCTTCTTGGCTGGCTTGTCCTCCATCTCCTCATCTTCATCCTGCTCTTCCTCATCATCGCTATCTTCCTCCTCGTCATCGTCGTCGTCGTCATCATCCTCATCCTCATCCGAGTCATCGGCATTATCTGTGCCGATAATCTCAACACCACCCTCGCCCATCTCAACATCCTCGTCACTATCCTCGGCATCGAGCTCAGCGCCCTGGTCGGAGTCGTCCATGTCAGTGTCCTCGTCGTCAAAGAGTGATGGCTTTAGGCCAAATGTGATTCGCCTCTTCTTGGCATCAACCTCCAGAATGCGAGCCTTGACGGCATCACCCTCCTTGTAGAGCTTGGTGGCATCAGCCACAGGCTTCTCAGCCATCTGACTGCGGTGGCAAAGACCGCTGACATTGTCCGAGTTGTCAACCAGGATGAAAGCACCAAACTCCTCAACCTTGCGAACCTTGCCTGTCACGACCTGGCCCTCCTTGACGTCGTTAAAGGTCAGAGGAGGAGTGTAGTTTTGGTCGACAACAGAGGCCTTCAAGCTCAGCTCAACATGCTTGACCTGCTTGTCAACGGCAATAACTCGGGCCTTGACAAGCTGGTCAACCTGGAAATTATCCTTCCACTCTTTCAGATATCGGTCAGACAGATTTGAGATCTTGACAAGACCAGTAACCTGTCCACCAAGAAGAATGAACAGTCCTTTATCCGACACGTTCTTGACAAAGCCTCGGACAATGTCGCCAGAGTTTACCTGAGAGATGTCGCTGATTTCCTTGTCCTTGACGGTCAACGTAGAGCTCATGATGCGTGAGGGACGGATCGACAATCGAATCTTCTTGTTACTTTTGTCCAGCTCCACGATAGAGACACGGACGAGGTCGCCCTTCTTGTGCTTGAGGGTGTTGACGTCGTCAAAGTTGTCAGCCATGTCGGGGAGATGCACAGCACCAGACACGAGCTCGCTAAGCTTGACTAGGATCTGACGCTCGTTCACCTTGGTAATTCGTCCAGGGAGAACCATGTTCTGCTTCAGAACACTCCAGCTGACAGCTTCAGACGAGCTGGATGAGCGAGCTGACAGGTCGAGTTTGTTGTTACTGGGATCAACAGCAATCACTCTAACCTTCAGGGCGGATCCAATGGGGAAGTTAGCCTCCAGGTCATTAAGCTGAGACAAGTCATCCGACGCCTCCATGGCCGAGATGCGGCCACGGACCGAAGGCGATAGGTTGACCCAGAGGTATTGAGGGCTGGAGTTGTTGACATAGGCAACGTGAGTGTCGCCGACCTTAAGCTTGCTAAGCTCAAGGGGCTCCAGGGAATCCGTCTTGATGTCGCTGGGCTTGGCAGTCAGCTCAACCACAGAGTGCGCGGACCGGTGCGAGAAAGGTAGGAATCGATGGTCCTTGGCGTTGTGCACTCCCGTCACACGGACAGTGAGTGTCTGCCTCTTGTGGAACTTGTCGAGGGGATCCTTGGGGTCGGGGATGTCCTCAAACGTGTCGAAGACTTGGGAAACGTCGATTCGGCCTTGGACGTCGTTACCGACCAGTTGCACATTGAGCTGCGTATCCTTGACAGAGGTGATCTTAGCCTTGGTCACGCTTCCGAATTCGAGGTTATCCGAAGGGGCAGAAGCCGTGTCGGTAGCCTTCTCCTTCTTGACCACGTCGTCCTCGTCAGAGTCGGCTGGGGCGACCACGATGCGGCGATGGTCGGGGATCACAGAGATAATCTTGACCTCGATGGACTGGAACTTGTGCATACCAAAGTCGGGCTGCTCCCGGGCGTCAGCAGGGAGTCGGGACTTGGGCAGCAGCGCCCTAACACCACCAGCGAATTGCACAAAGACTGCAGTAAGAGTAATGTTTTGCACAAAGCCGACAACCACGTTGCCTTCCTTGGCGTCCTCGAAAGTCTTAAGAAGGGTTCGGTTCTCAGACGCCTTGATAAGGCTTGGCTTCTGGGTCAGAATAAGCACGCGTCTCTTCTCGTTCTTCTCCAACACCATCAAGTTGGAGATGGTCTGGCCAGCAGAGATGCGCTTCCAAGCGTACTGGTTCTTTGATGTCGACTTGTCGGTAAGTTGTCCAACAGGGAGGATAGCCTTCAGCTGGGCATCCTCTAGTTCGACGAAGATCTGGTCCTCGGTCTTTTGAGCAACCTTGCCCGATACCAAACCGCCCACCTGGAGCTTCTTCAGGGCGTTTTGCTTGTCCAGGCCAAAGGCAGAAGGGTCCTTGCAAGACACAATCAGCTTTTGCGACTCAGGCTCAACGTCCAGGACGTGGACGCTGACAACTTGGCCGACGCGGAAGTGCTCATGGGGATCCTTGATGTAGGCTTCGCTCATCTCAGAGATGGGCAGGAAGCCCCTGACAGGACCGAAGAACTGAATCTGCGCACCGGAGGACTGGATCTTGACAATAGCGCCAGGGACTTGCATTCCAACGCTGGCGTCCTCGTAAGACTTGATGATGGGCGCTTCCGAGTTGACCAGGGTCTTCTTCAGGGTCAGTCGCATTTGGTTCTTAGCCAAGTTGGTTGACAGAACTCGAGCCTTGATCTTCATGCCCTGACGGAACTTCTTCTCAGGGTTTTGCAGCTTGATGTCAGAAAGGTGCTGCTCAGGAACAAGACCAGTAATTCCCTCCGCAACCTTGAGAATCAACCCGCTAACTCCCTTCTCGTCAATGACAACCCTCTCGACTTCGCCAGTAACGACAGCGCCGATCGGCACGTCCTCGAGCCTCAGGTACTGTTGATCCAGTACTGACTTCTCAAAGGATATTTGGAAAAGGCCATCGATCTGGTTGTAGCCCACAACTCGGCCCTTGTGCTCAGAGCCAACCTTGTAAGGGCCACTCGATTCGTACAACGCCTCCACCTTGCCGTCCTTGACTCTCGAAATATGGACAAATCCGCTCAGGCCAGGAATGCCGATGTCGACGAATAGACCGATCTCGCCTTCGACATGGCGAACTGTGCACTTCTCGACCAAAGACGAGATGGGGAGGACCGTCGTGGGAAGCTTCTTAGCGTCGGTCGTCTTGGTCGGTCGCTTCTGCTCGAGAGATGTAATGTGAGGGAGAAGAGAGATACCCAGCTTGGGCTCTTTAGCAGCCAGGAAGTTGCAGATAATTCTTGCCTTAACTCTGGAACCAATCTTGTAGGTCGAGTCTAAGCTCACACCAGCAGGACCGACACCAGAGTGAATAAGGTCAGCGGTAACATCGAGATGGCCCATGATCTTGCCAGCGAAACCTCGTCGGTCGGTGTTGGACACAAGGACGTCGGCAATAGTACCAGGGAGGAAAGTGTTGATAGTAGTGGCGTCGGCGGGGACGTTCTTGGGGTTGCCCAGCTTCTTCTGCTGCAGAGACAGCTGTGCGATCTTGCCATTGGCGCCCTTGCTGATGACCTGGCACAAAAAGACAGCACCTGGCTGCAGTCTCTGCTCATCGAAGCTCGAATCGATTTCGCTTCGAGACAGGAAAGCGCCCAGGTTGGAGATACCCGTATCCATAACGAAACCGCGGTCCTGGACGCTGACAATTGACGCTGAAACGGTGCTGTTAACGACAACGTCGTCCTTTTCCAATCCCGTGTTGGCCTCGCTGGGTCGTAGCGAGAGTTCGATACGTCGCTTGTTCTTGCCGGTGCCGGATTCGTCCACAGTAGACACCACATAGGCCCTCACGTATTGTCCAACAGAGAAGATGGTCTCGAGGTCAATCCCTTCGCCATCCTCGTCCTTGTCCTCATCCTCGTCGTCCTTCTCGGCAGCATCCTTCTCAAGGCGCTCCGTCAGTTGTTCGGAGATGGCGACAATGGAGACGTGTCCAGTAAGGTTGTTCGGCAATGCGACTTCGATGTCGAGGTTGTTGATTTGCGTGACTTGTCCGAGGACGAGAGAGCCCTTGACCAGCCGCTGTATCCAGTGTCAGTTGAAGAACGGCATTGTCCTCGAACCTATAGCCTACCTTGAAGCTTAAGCTCTCCACCTTGACAGTATCTTCCTCCTCTTCCTTCTTCTTCTTCTCCGTCTTCTTCTCGCTCTTCAGCGCCGGCTTCCGCTTCTTCTTCTTGAGCGCCTTGCCGCTAGTGTTGAACTCTTCGTCGCGCAAAGCGTCTGCCTTGGCCTCGAGCTGGATTTGCTTCTGTTCCAGAGGCGTGAGAACATTGCCACCGCCTCGAGGGAACATTGGCTCCTCCTCCTTCAAGAGCGACACGATGGGGCCCTTGGCAGGCGCCTCATCGGTCTTCTTGGGCTTCTTGCTGCCGGCTTTCGCATCCTTTCCGCCTTCTTTCTTTGAAGGTCTCGCTTCCTTTGTGTTCTTTGCCGATTTGGCAGGAGGATTGCCACCGGGGGCATCCTTTCGCTTGAGGGTGCTCATTGTGAAAGGCGCTGGCGCAACACCGACTGCTCACTCTTCGCAGTGGTTTAGTACCTGAAATTCGAGTCTGGATTTTTTTTCCTTTGGTAGCCCGATAAACTGATAACGATGGGGGCCGGGAAGACATTTTTCCGGAGGCAGTAGACACGCTCACGCGCTTCCAGAGGCTGGAAGTGCTCACTCACTTATAACGACATTGCAGTTTGAGAAAAGATTTTAAAAATTTATTTATGAGAAATTCAAGGCGCCTTGGTCCCTCTAACTCCATCATACGCCATTTTCCCCTATATTTATCGCCTCAGCGGTGAAAGTTGTTGTGCTTGATGTCTCAGTCGTATGGTGGAGTGCCAACTCCATGCATGCGGCGGTCATGTACCATGTACCTGGTGACGCTTCTGGAAATTGCGGGGCGAGGGGCGACCGATAAGGTACCTACAACTCCAGGCACGTCTATTAACGTATAAACTACTTCTCAACAACTTTCAAAACACGTAATATGAACCTGCATCTTGAAATTTTTTCAAGTTGATGGGCTTTCTCGCACATCACCACAGCTCAAAATGCTTCCCCGAAAGAGGGCCCGTCCTAACCCGGCGGAAGCAGCCCAGAAACCCGACTCTACAACCCCGGTCAGCGCGTCGATAGCGAGCGCTACGTCACAATCACAGGCTTCAGAGGCGTCATCGGCATCGGAAGCACCCAGCAATAGCCCAATGCCAGCAGCACGACAGCAGACCGCGGGTGACAGTGTCGCGTCCGGTCAAAAGAAGAGCAAAGAGGTGTGTTTTGCGCTTATTGGCTAATTTATTGCTGTTCGTAGCCTAATAGCGGGTATAGGTCCGGAAATCAAAGAGCTGGTACGGATCCTGGCCCCGGGCCCCCAAGGCTTCAGCATCTACCTCGGTAGCGAAGGAGAACATCTTTGGGGGAACAGTCAAGTCGAACAAGACCCCCGATCTCAGCCGATTTGACCCAAAGAAGAACGACGATACAGCAAGCGTGCGAAGCACGGCTGGCACCATCAAGGCGATGCCTAAGATCCCCGAGAACAAGTCCGACGTGACGATGACGGAAGAGAACGCGCCAACCGAGCCCCCTAAACAAACCCCAGAAGCCGAAGCTCCTCCTGCAGAACCACCAAAGGCCCCAGAGAGGCCAGAAACACCCAAGGCACCTAAGCCCAGTGCCGAGACAACTGGAGAAGCCGAAACTCAGCCTCAGCCAGAACCGGACGATCCTCCATCACAACTATCACCCCAAAGGCCGGCGACTTCATCCGGTTGGCTTGGTTGGTGGTCAAGAACACCATTTACAGAGACCCAGACTATCTCGAAGCCCGACGAGCCTGTAGTACCGGTAGCCGACCCCGAGACTACAAAGGAAGCCGAGGAAGCTCGACCGGTCACTCCACCAGCACAGACAGCGCTTCCAGAAGTCGCATCACCACCAAGCGCCCAAAAACTTCCATCTGCCTCATGGTTTGGCTTCTGGTACTCTTCTGCCGAGCCTCCAAAGACTACAGATGATAAGCCTGACGCTCCATCGGAGCCAGTCCTTGAGGCCGTTTCGGAAGATGTGGCCATGACAGATGCGCCTCCTGCTCCTCCGCATCAACATGAGCCTCCTCCCAAAGCAGGCTCAACATGGGCGTTCTGGTCCAAAGAATCGCCAAAGTCAACACAGAAACCAACATCCCCAGAGTCCGGAGAGATGGCCGTGATAGGTGAAGGATCAGAGGCTCACCCCAGACCAATGGCCGAATGCGATGTATCGCCCACAAAGGAACCCGCGAAAAACGCTCCAAAGGTGAAAGAAGTGAAATCAGGTTGGCGGAAGAACAAGCGAGGTCGGCCACAGTCGATGGATCTTGATCCTCCTTCACCCTCGCTATCTAGTGCTTCAACTCCAAGGAGCGCAACGCCCCAGATACACGATACGGACAAACCCAACGCAATACCTGCCAAGGTGGCCTCCTCTGGTCAATCCATAGCCGAGTCAGAAGCATCAGTCAAGCTGACGAATAACCTCCTCCTCCCGTCTTTCTCCAGCACTTACCAGATGAAGGAGAACCCTTCCATCTTGAAGCAAATTACCCAATTCCTCCTTCGCACACAGCAAGCTCCCGCCAACCACGTCTTCCGCGTCAGAGACCCTCCCAAGATCCACAAGGCCATCGCGATCGGTGTGCATGGCCTCTTCCCTGCCACGTATCTCCGTCCGATGATTGGGCAGCCCACCGGCACGTCACTTCGTTTTGCAGGTCTTGGCGCTGAAGCGATCCGGCGGTGGGCTGAAGCTCATGGCTGTGGGGATTGTGAGATTGAGAAGGTCGCTCTCGAAGGCGAAGGCAAGATCAGGGATCGGGTGGACAACTTGTGGAAGCTCATGCTTAACTGGATCGACCACATTCGCAGTGCTGATCTTGTCTTGATTGCCTGCCATTCACAGGGAGTTCCGGTGAGCATCATGCTGCTTGAGAAGCTAATTGACCTTGGTATAATCACCAATGCCAAGGTTGGCGTGTGTGCCATGGCTGGTGTCGCATTGGGTCCCTTCCCAGACTACAAATCCGGTCTGCTCATGGGCTCTGCTGCTGAGTTATGGGAGTTTGGTAATCCAGAGAGTGACAACTCGAAGCGGTTTGAGAATGCTCTTAAACATGTTGTAGACTATGGCGCTCGCATTACATTCATCGGCAGCATCGATGATCAGCTTGTCCCGATGGAGGTAAGTCATGATTCTTTTTTATACTCCAAGTTCAGAAGTTAACCCTTCACAGTCCGCTGTATACTCTCCTGCCAATCATCCTTACATATACCGAGCAGTCTTCATCGATGGACGTGTTCATGCCCCTGACTTTATCGCCCGCCTTGTCGGCTTCGCTCTCAAGCTCCGTAATCTTGGCGTCTCAGATCACGGTTTAATCCGTGAACTTTCTATCCCACTTGCTGGCTCCCTATACTCGGGCGCTGGTCACTCCCGTCTCTACTACGACGATGCAGTATACGACCTTGCTGTCTCTCACGCTCTCGAAACGGCGTCAACTGGTGCAACACCGCCACCATGCACCGTGAGCGCGCGTCAGGGTCCTCTGACGTCTGCAAACCCATATGTCTTGCCGTGGATCATGCGCGGCTTGCTAGAGGAAGACTTTGTCCGGACAGAGCTGAGCAACGAAGCAGATGAGCTGCTCAAGCAATTTGACGATTGGAAACCTACCAACAAAGCCCTTAAGGATGTCAAGTATCGACTCGAGGCTGTGAGATCTAAACTATGATGACGCAACATTGGGGAAAAAATCAACAATGGCGAATTTGCTATATTCAACACAACAAAGAAACTTGGGGAATACTGAATTCATATCTACCTACCTACTCAGCACGGAACACGGAACGGAAAGGTAAAGACCAAGATAGATTGGGAACTCGGTTGGTATTTCGGAGTCAGGCGATTACGACGTCAAGCGCAATATACATTTATTACTGAGTTTTGATAAATATCTAATCATGATTTTGCTGATATATATTGATTTGAGTCTAGTAGAGAAATCATGCTGGTTTGGATCATCTCTGCCCAGCGGTGTTGTACATGTCTGTCCGGCTCCTTTACTCGCGAATGATGCTCCCTCCCATATGTCCGCTGCAGTCCACAATCCGGTATATGCTGTACAAAACCCTCTATTATACACCCATTTCATCATCGTGAGATAGCATACAGACGCAGACGTGACATCGTACTCGTGGATTCACACTTGAATCAAGAGCCTCAAGCCCCCTAAGAGGAGCTACCCAGCTTCCAGCTATCGATCCGGTCTTGGATCTGATCCCACGTCATGGTGTGGTTGCTCACACCATACGCCTGGGCCTCCTGCAGCACCACGGTGGGAGCGCCGCTACCACCGCCGGGGTTCTTGACCTTTCCGCCCACAATCATGCTCGCAACGCGGCGAAGGTCGTCGACTGTCAGGTTCTCGATGCGGCGGCACATGTCCCTGACGGGAATCTTGCGGCCGTGGACCTGGATGGAGCGGCCCAGGTCCTCGAGCTCCACCATACGGCTCTCGAGATTCATGAGCAGGCTGGAGCGGAGCTGGTTCTTGGCCCGGGCCACCTCGGTCTCCTGGAGACGCGAGAAGCCCGTGGTGAGGGTCAGCGCACGGAGCTCTTGGCACATGACGTCGAGCATGGCGGCGGTGCGGCCGGGAAGGCAGCTGGCTGAGATGCCAAAGAGGCCAGAGTCGGTGTAAGAGTGGTTAAAGGCAACGCACGACTCAACCCAGCCGTGCTGGTTGAGCACGTTGGTGTAGAGCCGCGAGTACATGCCCTTGCCGGGTCCACCGGCGGAGAAGGAGCCACCTCCACCGAGAAGCGTCTGAAGCGTGGCGAGAGCGTAGATGTCATCCGAAGCTACGGGGAGACCCTCAAAGGCGAGGTGGATGTGTGTAAAGGTCGGTAGGCCGCTAAGAGAGGGGGGCTGGGGAGGAAGAGAGAGGAAGCCGCCTGTGTAGTGTGCGGGTCGTTGGATATCGAGTTGAGAGGGGGGAGTGTTGTTGACGGTGGTTTGCTGAGGTGCCGAGGTGGAGATGTTCTTGAAGAAGGGGATTCGAGAGAGGAGATTGGGAGATGACTGTGGTGATGAGGAAGCAGAGGACGCAGGCGACACTGAGCTGGCCTCACTATCTGATAACTCGCTCTCGCTCGTCTCAGAACCTGTAGACTCCAACACCGGCTGCTCTTCCTTCTTCATATCTCCAAAGAACTTCTCCGTCAACCGAACAGCCTCGCCATGCTCAACACCTGCAAAAGCCACGACAATGCGCTCAGGCTGATAAAACAGTTTCCTGTACGTCATGACAGTGTTTCTGTCAATAGTACCAAGTCGCTCCTCCGGGCACAGCAGTGGGTTTCCAAGCGTATTATCCTTGAACGCAGCCGTGTGCACTAGCTCGGGAAGGATGAGCTCCGGCTTGCTCCAGATCTCGCGGATCTCATACCGCGCCGTCTCAATCTGCTCCGCAACCTCCGAGTCGGTGATCTTGGGGTCGCGGATCGTCTCGGCGAGCAGCTCGACGGTCGGGGGCACGGCGTTGTTGAAGGTGGCGGCCTGGTACATCATGCTCTCTCGAGAAGAGGCGCACTGGATGTTGCCGCCCAGTGCCTCGACCTGCTCGAGCATCTCATCGGCGGACCTCTTCGACGTCGACTTGAAGGCGAGGCGGTCCATGATGTGGGACACGCCGCGGAGGGAGTCATTCTCGAACCGGGAGCCTCCTTCGATGTAGACGCCGACGCCAGCGAAGGATCCGGGGAGGGCTTCCGAAGCGACTCGGAGGCCATTGGGGAGGGTTGTTATTTGGTCAAGTTCTGTAGGTTCCTGTATACATGAGCGCAAGTCAGAGAAAAGAAGGTATATATCCGCCTCATACCTTGGGAATGCCCTCCACCTTGACCGTAGCCATGGACCGTCTCGGAACCAACGAGAACCTCGAGGCCTGACCCAGGGCTCTCGAGCACGAGGCCCGAGCCCTTGCTGGCAGGCGCGAGCTAAACTGTCGGAGCATTGTGTTGTTGCGCTGGCGGGAGAGATTCAAAGAGTTTTGCCCTGTCCAGCAACGCAAATGCAAATGCCCTGGAGCAGCCGACGGGACGAGTTTGCGACCAAGACCTGTGGAAATTTAGCCATACCCCGGCAAGTCCGCCCGCACTCGGCGATAGGCCGGATCATCTCGGTGCCGATGCCGGGAAGAGCGGCCGACATATGATGACATAATGCGTCCATCATGCTGCCAGTTCAAGGCATGAGGTGGGCCATGATTGGAAATCCAAGTCCGCTTCGTGGTGAGCCAGTTGACAACAATTCGTAATTAGGCTTCCTGTAACAAGATATGCCATTTCAAGGGCATCACGACAAACGGCTATGTGAATTATCTCAGGATATCCCAGTGGGCAAGTTATGATTTGATCTATTCCATTAACCCCTACTCATGGGCCCTTGTCTTGGCTGTCCTTGAATCCAACCTTCCATGCAATATATATGCTCTCTCGCACCTAGTTCTCTCGCAAGTTATTCGCTCAACAGAAGAAATAGCATCGCTGTGCCGCCAATGTGCAAAATGACTTTGCAGAGCTGCTGCGTCTCTGACAGCAGGTAGTAGTGATTGTAAAACTCCTCCAACGCCTGTGCTGTAACGATAACCAGGGGAAAACGAAAGGACGCCACCTTGTATTTGCAGATCAATATCGTGGGCGCCAGGTATGAATAGGGAGGGTACCATCTGGGGTCGTCTGTCTATACGGCATTTTTAACTCCGGGCGTCGATGTAGGCTTTCTCATCGTGAACTCGAGTCTTTGTCGTCTGCGCTCAAGTCCACTTCTGCAGCCGCGTCTATACTTGTCATCTCGGCTGATGTTGGCGCCGCAGCCCGGCCGGCACTTCCGTCAAATACCCAGGGCCCAACATTGTTTCTAGGGGTAATCGGGCCCTCGGCGCCGTTAGTCATCCCAGGCGGTGATGGTGTTCGGCTGTCCCGTATCTGCCCAGAACGTCCCGCACCCGATGCGGCATTCCTGATCGGTAAGGGTTCGGAAACGGTATGCGAAACCTCGTGTCGCTGAGGTGTCTCAGGGGTTATGTTGACAGTCACGTCCATCGGGTCGCTGTCACACGTGTTGGACCGTTCTGGTGTCGACCTTCCCGGGGTAGCAACGGGGGGTGCCTGTTCTGTCTCGGACTCTGTGTCCGCCTTGGCTGGTGTAGCCGCTTCCGCTTCCGCCTCCTCTTTCAGCTGTTCCCACTCTTCAGCCAGCTCATCCACGTCCGCTTCCAGATCGGCACCGGCGCGACAGTTGGGGCAGAGAAAGATCGGATACTGTGGTGATGTAAGAAGTGATCTCACACACTTGAAATGCCAGGTGTGAGAGCACGGCGCCACAAACAAAGATTGGCATGGCTACAAGATTGTCAGTCAGCATGCTCGAGGAAGAAGTACAGCTCGGAAGGACTCACTGCGATGGAGCTCAAGCAAATGGAGCAATCTTGGGAGTTAGAACCAGCCGCTCCGCCGCTTGTAGCCATTGTTTGCAACCGCTTATGGGCTGCCATACTTTTGAGCATGTCAGTATATGAAACCCAGTGAAGCAAGCTTAATAAAAAAACGTACTTGAAAGAGTTGAGTTTGTTCTGCCAGCCTCGGTTGAGCTCCAACCGCATCTTAACGCATCGAAAGATCATTTCCTCGCCACCCTTGAAGTCAATTCCCAGCTGCACAATGTCGCCGTCATTCACCGGGAAAGCCTTGCTCTCCTGGGAAGGTGGGCTTAGGCGGATGTGATTCAGAAAGGTGCCCGAGGAACTCTTGACGTCTTTGATGTACCATTTGCCGTCCTCGTACCAAAACTCGCAGTGGCGGCGGCTGACAACCTTGCTCTTAAAGCCAACTGGGGCGGCCGACGGCTGGTTTCCGGGCATGTTGGACATGGAGTGGCTGTCACGCTCCGAGTAACGGCCGACGCGGATTCTCTCTGAGCCCGTGGGCAAAGTCCTGGAGATCGGGGGGAAGGTGAGCGACGGGCGGGTGGAGCGCGGATCGAAGTAGGCACAGAATCGAATTGACGGAGCATTATCGGGGGTTGCGGAGCCAGTATCGGCGCCGGTGGCAGCTCGGGATCTCGTCATGGCGGACTGGTCTTGAGCGGATTCGGGGGCAGAAGATGTCGCGATGTCTGCGGGTGAGGAGGAATCTGCAGCAGCGGTGGTGTTGTTGGTGGGGTCGTGGGCCTCGGGTTGCTGCGTAGAAGCGGAAGCGGGAGCGGGAGCAGAAGTGGGTGCTGCTCCTGAAGTAGCAGCAACAGGCAGCGAGGTTGTGGTGGTCAAAATCCTCACGGGATCGGGGGTCGAACTGACGAGGGTCAAGTGGTTGGTATTATTGGCGTTCTGGGCTCCGGCGGGCGGTCCACTCGTAGTGGTAGGCGAATGGCTGAGGGATCGCGTGAGGCTAGAGCCGTGTCGATTAGGGGACGTGCTCCCGCTTGCGCCTGGGCTGGCATTTCCAGAGCCTGTTCCGCTTCCGTTTGCGCCGCCGTGATGGCTGCTGTCGCGCGAGAGCAGATGGTTCTGTGTATAGTTGCGCAGGTAGCTGAGGCCTCGCAGTCGGCTTGGCCGCGAAGTTGACGTTGACGACGACTGTGGCGGCGCTACAGCCGGCGGCGAGACGACCGGTTGGGTGAACATTGAGAGGGAGAAGGAGGCGGTGACAAAATGATGAACAGAGGGGAAGGGAAAATATGCGTGGGATGGGGCCAAGATATCTTGTCGAGGACTGGACCGTCAGGGAGGAATTGGAGGCAAAAGCAAAAGAAGAGCGATTCGAGTCCAAGAAGGAAAGGGAGAGAGGGATGGAATCAAAGCAAAGCCAAGGATGCGGCGATAGCCGGACACACAAGTCGAAGCTTAAACTCGACCAAGAAAACACCCGGGGTTTGTCTCTCCTTGCTCGTCTCGCCTGCTGCTCCTTGTTTACTGTACTTGCCCTGTGCAGCTGTACGAGGGCGATGAACGAAAAAAAAAAAGGCTGAGACCTGGACTGAGACAGACAGCAGCAGCTCGAGGTCAATCGAGCTATTGCTTTGTGTGTGGGGAGGGGGGAAGGCGAGTCCGAGGAAAACAAGAGCGACTTAAGGCCCTTTTACGGTCGCGCGCGTATGGCGGTAGTTGCCACTGGTCTTGTTTGTGCCTATTCGATCGCCTACGAAAGGGGGGAGGATATGGCGACGGCTGATTGTTGAATATCCCCTTATTCCTCCTGCCAATATCTTTGCTTGCTTGCTTGCTTGCCTTGCAGCTATGGGCGCTCCCAGCTATTGCTCCAGAGGTGGTGCTCGTCCTTGAGTGGTAGAAGAGGGGGCCCAGAGGCTCTGTAAGGGAGGGCGAAGGATGGTAGGGTCTTTCTTTTCGTCTCGGGAACCGACGTCAGCTGGGGGCCAAGGCGGGCAGTTCGATATTTGGCGTTTGTGCGACAGAAGTAAAGAAGGAGAGGGAAAAAACTGACAGGACGGGAAAGAGATGGCAGGACAGGGGGAGAGAGGAAAGGGCCTTGGAAGAATTGGAGGTTGGCGAGTCGAGTTCATTTACCATGCGGCTTGGCGACGGCGATTCGATGGTTGCAACAAACAGTAGTGGCGGCGGTATTTCGACAGGATGGAGACCGGGGACGGCGACCGGGGGGTTGCTTGACAGGGGGGGAATGATGGAGGGTGATTGGAGATGGACAGTCTTGAAGTGGAGGTGGGCGAGAGGAGGAGGGAACCTTACCCAAGTACTGTACAGACGAGAACAGATGGGATGGGAAAGCCCTCTTCCAAGCACATACGCAATCAGGTTGCCCGAGCAGCTGCTTCAAGAAATAAGAAAAAGAAAGACCCTGTTTACTGATATTAATCCTCGAGGTGATCTACCCCTGTCCAGATCTAGCCTTGCCCCCCTCCACTCCTCAATGGGAAACTTGATTCCTAGCTCCAAATGGGGTTCTTAGAAGATGGCGTCGTCGTCGCGGCGCGCGCTATGGATGGATGGACGCTCGCTAGCTAGCTACCATCACGAAATAGATCCGTAAGGTATCAACCAAGACGGCACACGGGTCGAGCCACCCACGCCCGCACGCACCGCACGAGCTCAAGTGATCACCGAGTGATCAGGACGCACGGCAGACAAACAGACAGTGCGTGATTCGGTCTGGCCGTCCGTCTCCAGCGCAGCAGAGCGGGAGACACACCCGTAGTGGAGTTGTTGCGAGCTGGGGGTGCTTTGCTTGGCAGGAATGCGCAAGGGTTTTTTTTTTTTTTTTTCTGTGTTGCCTTGCCTTGCTTTCTTTTCCATCCCCCATCCCATAGGAAAGGGGCGCGGCCGACGAGGACAGGCATTGACGGATCCGGGGCAATTTGATGAATTCGTCACTGACATCCGAGTGCGTAACCAACTCGTCATATCCCAATCCCAATTCCATAAGCAGATGCTCTGAAGCTACTCGAGTCGCCCTGCGTGTAGTAGTCAGTCCTACAGGTACAGTAACTATCTGTATATACTTGAAGTCGGCGTGTGGAAACCCCACGGCCATCTCCGCTGGAGACTCCCCCATCATGACATATTCTTCTCCATCTTTTCGTATTGAACAACAGCATAGCACCCAGCTTTGATAATGCCCATTCCCACAATTCGCTTCTGGAAATTCCCTCTCGTCTTATTTCTCCTCTTCAATATCTGCCCATGTTAGTCGTTACTCCATCTATACGTCCTCCACCCAGTAAACGTAACGACGGCCCTCCTGCGCCATTTTTCTTCTTCTCGAACCCGTTTGCGTAAAATCCACATTGAAAGAAACGGTCACGAATTGAACACCCCCCTTCCCTGAACTCCTTTTTTTCCCTTCTCCTCTTCAGCCCAAAGCGAGACCGCCACCGTAGACGCTTCCAGACCAGAATCCAGACCCCATATGGGCCATGTCCCAAAGAGGCAACCGACCGGTCCAGCCAGGACCAAAAAGAAAACAAGTTCAAGTCCAGAGAAAAAAAAAAAAAAAAAAGGAATAATCCATGATAGAAACTCAATCTGTGCTTCCGTAGATTCCGTAGATTTCACAGCATATTTCGACTCTGCCCCCCCTTCAAACAGAACTTCGAGTTTCTGTGGTGCCCGGTCAAGCAGCAGCCGAGGTCTCGCTCGCCCCACTGCACAGCGACATCACAACCCATGATATCATCACCCTACCCTCCCTCAGCTGTCATGCCACCCGCCAGCTCTCATGCGAACATCATCTGTCCTCGTTGTTCGCTGCTGCACGCATTGGCCGATCCGTGGGACGGCTCTTCGGGAGACCCCGATTCATCCAGACCCTTTCCTCCTCCTCGAGCTACACGTGAAACCTCCAGATGGCCCCCCATTGTCTGTCGCCACCGTTTTTCGTCGTTCTACCCGTGTCACCCAACAGCCTGTCAACAGGCCCAGGAACCGGTCGTCTGCTCCTCATCCTTTCCTATTCCAGCCTGGCGCCAACCTGCCGCTTCCCAAAAAGATAGTAGAACTTCACCTGCCAAGAAACATGACTCTTCAGAATCGTCCGCAGAGTTATCACGAGACAACATCACGCGTAGAGTGTCAGGTCCTGAAACGACCTGCCAGACTTTCACATTCCAGTCATCGACTTCAGCCCCGTCTCAGAAACGAAGCCTCGCGCCTCATGCCCTCAGGCCCTGAGGCGTCTATCACTTCCCACACTGCATCTAGCCAATGCAGCCACTTGACCATTGGCTTGTGTTCCTACAGCCACGACGCCAAACGCGGTTCTTTCCAACGTATGCTTGTTCCTGTAGATCCTCAGATGAACTCGTTCAGCAAACTTCAAGGGGTAGATGATTAATGATGTACACTTCTGCCAAAACACCAGCCCATCTAGTCAACCTGCTAAACTCGGCAATCTACTTCTTAAACACCGACTGGCCAAGCCGTTCAATCTCCCTGCCATCTGCCGTCCCCTTGCCCGCCGCCTCCAAAAGTCTCTCCCACGCCTCGGCATCCTTGAGCCTCACTGCCTCCTGCGCCGCCTTCACCCGCATCCCGCACTTCTCGTACATGGTAATCGTCTCCCCGGGCTCCAGCCCTGTGCACTTTGGCACAAACGTGGCTGCCAATCTGGGGTTGCCTGCCTGAAGCGTAAGGTTAAAGAAGGGCTGGGCCCCCGTTAGCCGTTGCAACTCTTCCGGGGTAGACCGCGGCGCCGGTAGACTCACCACCCATCCAATGGGGCTCCTCCTCGTCTTTGAGATCTCTTCGATCCCGTTCCAGTCCCGCTTAGCTACTAGTGCTCGCAATCTGCAGGGACCATACACGTTAGCCGTTGAAGGAAGCCGATCCCTCAGCCTCCCGGTACCAGGGCTGCTGGGGAAGAGGTCCACCTACCGAATCCACCACGCCACCTTCTCCGGTACCTTGAACTCGCTCTGGATCTTCTTGGCCCGTCCCGAGTAGCCAAGCCGGATGAGCTTAAACATGGTCTCGTTGACACTGAGTCCCGTAAACGTGTCTGTGAGATCTCGGTCAAATGATTCTTGCATCCGCAGCAGAGTCGTGGCCTCCTTGAGGGCATGAACCTCAAACGTAGACTCTTTTGAGTCAGCAAGTAGTTTCGCTGCCAGGGCCAGCTTGTCAGACGCAGTTCGAGCGTCGGGCTGTTTGAGTGATTCACGAATAAACACGTTCGCACCGTCTCCTCGTCGGTCGTCCTGATAGTATAGGTCCTTGAGCAGCGTATTATCACCCTCTTCCATGGCAGATGACTCCACAAGGGCTGTTGCAGTTGGCCGTGCGTTGATGACACGGAAGAATGCAGCAAGAGGCAACTTCCTCTTCAGCTGTAGCAGAACCGAGAGCATGAGATCTGTGTCTCCGCTCTCAATGGCTTTGTCCAAAGCCAGTTCATCCTCCTCCATGCTCAAAAGAAGGGGAACCTGTCTGCCACCACGAGGTTCGTGGTTGAGAAGCTCGGTAGCGAGCCGTCCACGGCCTTCCTGATATGCCGCTCGCGCGATCTCTTCGAAGGAAATACCAGGCTTTCCAGACAACCGCTCGACGATCAATCGGCAGATGGTGTCGTCATCCTCACCTCCCACACGGACCTTGTTTGATGCCCAGTGCACGTAGATGCGGTCTGTAGGAAGTTTAAGGTATCCCGCGATCTTTATGGCTAGGAGATACTCGTGGCGGCTGAGAAGTCGTCGGATGAGACTCTCTGGCGTCAAGCGATGGTACTGTTCGAAAGAGAGCGGTATGCCGACCTCGTAGAACCGTACAGCATTGAGCACACGAAGAGTCTCACACATGTCGACAAAATCGTCGCTATTGTAGATGTCGAGCACCGACTTGCCAAAGGAGGCAGCCTTGAGCAGGCGCTTTTGCCAGTGAGTATCAAACTCACGGCCGGCGGCATTAACGCAGGTATCCACGGCCCCCGTCAGGTTGGGCCTTATCAACTGGATATAATCATCCGCCTTGGGTGACTGAAGCTCAAGCTGACCTACGGCGTCCAGAAGAATCGAGGCTGGTGATGAATCTGAAGACTGGCCAAAGACTTCAAGGGTATCTCGCGGGACTCTCTCCAAAAACTCGCAAAAGTCGTTTGTGATGAGTCGGGCGCCGTCGTGTTCTGAACTAGGTCAGCATGATACCTTTCCTTGAAGCGGAGGACTTACCCGAAACGACATGCACCCGAGTGCTATCGTATATATACGATGATGATACATCGCCGGGTCCAATGATATGCACCTCATCCTCCCAGGCAATAAGTGCATCGCTGCCGCACCACTCGACATACAGAGGCGGCGTCTGCGAATCAGAGTCATGTTCAAACAGCCGCTCCTGAAAGTCGCTTGAGATGACATGAGCCTTTCCGTTCACGCCGTACAGGTTTACATAACGACCATCCGGAGAGACGCTGATATGGCTAAAAGGACCAATATCGAGGAACCGATCCTCGCAGTCCGTGGCGTCGACAACGTAGACCGTCTTTTCGACGCTCAACAGAACCTCGACTGACCTAGACAAGGTGTGGTTCGGCGAGATGAGGGACCAAGAGTGAATTTCTCCCTCAGGTGTTTGCGCAAGCGCCTTGGGCCGAGGCTCTGAGTATGAAGAGACTGTGATTAAGGAGTTGTTTCCCAGAAGTGCCACTAGGCCATGGTCGTAGAATCTGTCTACGGTTAGCAAGCGCAACTCGGGAAGGAGCAGTCAAAGGAGCATACCGGCATGATTCAACGCCATAGTTGTCAGCGCCATGGCCGAGAGAGAACTGTGTAAAGTCTCCTTGCAAATCATAACAGCGCACGGTGCCGTCGGCTGTGACGACAAGGAGCGTCTCATCCTCCGACCAGCCAAGGCCCTTGATGGCGCCTTTATCCCAGGGAATACTCCGAATCTTCTTTCCGGCAAGGCTGTAAATGTCTATTGCTGGCTTTGATGTTCTTCCTGGTTGGTAAGCCAGGAGTTTGGTGTCGTCGCGCCAGAGTGCTGAGAACAAGGTTAGCGTGTTGAGCTCACGGTGAGTTTATCATGAGTGTCAAAGAAAGGCGCGAAACCAGCCAAATCCACACAAACTCGAGTATGATGAATATCTGGAGCTGAAAAAGACTTACCTAGTGCACCCGCATACGGAGCTCCAGTGACGATATAGTTGTCCAAATCCAAATCTTGGTCAAACACAGCTGTATACTGCTGCGTCTTGCGGAACCACCTGTCCCCGACACTCTCCCAATCGGCTCTCGCGTGAAGCGTGTCCATCTCGCGTTATCTCATGATTAACGGCAGAAACAAAGTTTTGGGCCCTTCTTGAAAGGTCAAGCACTGTGAAGATGGAATTATGCGTCAGCTATCCCCGGCAGCTATGATGAATGAGCTTGTGTTCTAGGCTGGAGCTCCCCCCCCCCATCATCATAGGAGGTACCAGGGATGGCTATTCCTCGGCCCAACTGAATAGGCACCCCTGCTGTTACTTCGGTTCCCGCCAGTTGCATCATTCAGGTTCCACAGGAATGAGCGGGTACGTCAATCGAGGGTCAGTCCCATCACTCGGTCTCCCCCAGACAATCAGTCAAGTCCTTTTATTATCTTTGCACATCCAACCAACCAACCGCCCGTCACACATCCATCACCCTCCCTCTTCCATTATGCCCAGTTGGCGAGACCAGTATCTCTCATCTTTAAAAGATGCAGAGCTCAGCAACCCCGTCAACATGGAGCTCGTCCAGACCTGTCCGTAAACCCCACCCAGTATTGCTACCCCTCTTGTACCTACTCCATCTGCGACACGACATCAAACGAGCCGGGTGCAGGAAACTGACGATGCTCCCCAAGGCTCGCAGATGGCGGACCGAATATCCGCGCTGGAGGCTGAAAAGACGGGACTTGAGTCGCTCATCTCCAGCAGCGGCAAGCCTACGAAGCAACCCATCGAGCCCTCGACCAACGATCCCGGCGTCGCCCAGTTAAAGCAAGACCTCGCCGAAGCCCTGCGATCCAAGGGCGTCACCGAATCTCGACTACGAACCGCCGAAGAAGAGCTCACGAAATTGCGCTCAAAAACAAAATCCGATTCGCGATCGATACGAGACTTGACGGCCGACAAGACCCATCTCACAACCAGACTCAAGGATAGGGAGTACGAGCTGAGGGAGAAGCGCAAGTTGATCGAGGTGCGTGCAGCGGCCTGACCGCCACAGCCTAATGCCATGCTGACACCCACGTTAGCAAGTCCAAGACGAGATGATAGCGCTCAACCTTCAGATGTCCATGGCCGAGAAGGAACGGGACAAAGTCAAGAAGGAAAACAAGGAGCTCGTCGACCGGTGGATGAAGAGGATAGCCCAGGAAGCCGATGCTATGAATCTCGCCAACGAGCCCATCTTCGAAAAGGAACGATAGTCGGCCGTCCACCAAATCATGATATCCCAACACACGAAATTCTAGAAGCGAACGCTCAAGTCACAAAAACAAGTACTATATGGAGTATCCTGTAAGCCCGAACAATCCTCTCACAACGCTGATATAATTCCCGGCTCTTAACCCAGCTGTTTACCCATCGCTTAACCCTCGACCCAATCTTGTCCCGTTTGCTCCTGCTCCCATGCTGATGAAGCTCTATAGTCTACTGCTTTCGCGTCGAAATAAAGTACGATCCTCCTGCATTAGTCCAGCTCACATAACCCTCCGGGTATGTGCATTCCTCCACATCAAGGGTCCGACTACCGACGTCGTTGATGTTGTGGTTGTTATTCTTTTCCGCGACAAACGATTTGAGCGATACAATCTTAGCGCCCGGCTTCAGATCGAGGAACATCCTCGTAAGGTCGTCGTTGAGACTTGAGGTGAAAGCCTTGTTGTTCACGAGGACCACATCAGCGCGCTTAAGAGCCTCGTGGATGTGCTGGTTGTGGCGGAAATCACCACGTTCCAGGTGCACTTTGCCTGGCTTTATACCCCAGAGAGTGCATCGAGCGTCAAACTCCTTCTTCTGAGCCTCGCCAAGATTGCATGCGTTCTCCATCATCTCACAGCCCCAGCTTTCGCAACCAATTTCCAGGGCCGCCTGCAAAACCACGTTTCCTACGCCCGAACCCAGGTCCACAAAGACTTGTCCTGATGTCATCTGGGTTTGTTCCACGAGAATCTTGGAGATGAAAGGATGAAGGAGCTCGCCATAGACATAATCGGTTCCGTTCTCGTATTTGGAGAGAAGTTCGACTTTAGGCGCCACGGTCCGGTCATAGATCTGGTCGAGGATAAATGCCACGAGGTGCTGGGGGAGCTCGTGCATATTGTCGAGGTTCTTGGAAATCACACCGTCCTCGACCAAAGCGAGGAGCTTCTCGTTATACTCGCGCAGAGCCGTCTTAAAACCCATGAGGTCCTGTATGTTGCGATTGGATGCCTTCTCCAATCGACGGATAATACCCCCGTTGGGGTTTGTGAAGGGCTCCGCCTCGTCGTCGGTTAGATATGTCTCGGCTACATGTCGAACTACCTTTATGCTGGCCTCGACTGCATCGATCTTGTCCTTGCCCCAGACGAGCTCATATCTATAGATAGTGTTAGGAACTTTTCAAGTCCAACTCAACATGGGTACTCACTTCTCGCGTGGTTGTAGGCTGGGATACTGCAGCTCGATGGCAACGTCCTCCTTTTGGGCGCCCATCACGGGCACACATTTGTGCTCGAGCGAGGCCACATCAACGGCATGAATGAAGCTCCTCCTGTCTAGCCTATCTTTAAAGGCCCGTACGCTCCGCAGCTTACGGTTAGTGTCGACAAAGCCGTCTTCGGTGCCCTTGCGCTGTCTCTTATTGGTGTCAAGGGTCATCCATCCGTCGTCTTCGCCATCGCTATCCTTGTCGAACTCGATCCGGTCACTGGCCGGCGATCGACGCGACACTGAGGGAGCCTTTCGCTTACGCTCCAACCGCTTCTCGTCGGATGATGAGGGATACGGCGAGTGACTAGCCTGGCGTGCGAGAGGCTTCGGAGAAGGTCGGTGCGAGGACGAGGACCGGGAGGCTGAGCCGCTGAGGGCGGGCTTCGGCTTCGGCTTTGGCTTGGTGGCCGGCCGGTCGACGACGACCTTTTCGATCCGGATCTTGGGAGGATCGGCCTTGAACTTGTTGTTCTTTCCACCAAAAAGACGCATCGTGGAGGTTCAGGAGGCCAGTGTTTGTAAGGAAGAGTATCGTGAGCGACAATGACGGGGTCAGGCTGGCCGGGTTGGGTCAGGGATGGAGGGGTTCGCGGTGGCGTGCGTGTCGCTCGGCAATGTCGCGCAGCGGGCGGGACCAGATTAAAAGTACAGAGGTACAAATGAATGGATAGAAGGAGACGCGAAAAGAAAAAAGGAATGTAGAGAAAAGAGTTGGAGTGTAATACAAGGAAGATACAGAGTTATAGCGGGCGCGCGGTTGGTTCGTGTTCGTGTCAAGTCTCCTTCAGTATCGCATCGTGGCAGGTTAGTATGCAGAGTTCAAGTTGGAGGCGAAGGACGGAGTCGGAGTCGGCATCCATGCCATGGTTGCCTTTTGGTGCATGAAGCCTTACATCAGCCGGGGGG
>SSHR01000593.1:0-11583 GCA_006518225.1 Fusarium neocosmosporiellum | reverse complement strand
TAGTGACAATATCAGGGTCTCGCTCATTGTGGCGGCAGAAAGGTGTCATGAAGCTTGTTAGGTTGCTGTAGATGAAAAGGGGAAGTTGTGAAATTAGGTTATCTGCCGGGCAGTGTTGCGGCCGGAAGATCATTGATCCGGTTGAAAAAGTGGAGATTCACGTGTTGTTGGTGCGGCTAACAAGGTCTGTTGGTGCGAATAACAATACTCTAAGGGAATACCTACGCCTTTGCTGCCAGCTAGCCCTGAATCAGCTAGAGCGGTACAAGGAGCTGCTGAGCCAAACCCCGGTCTATTGGGCAGCTGCTATCCTTCATCCGTCCCTAACAGCTCGTTAGGTCAACCACGTGGAGCCGTATAAGGCGAATCTTATCCTCGATAACTTCTCGGCCTTCTTCTTAGCCGGTTGGGCTACTACGGAACCGGTCTCACGCCCGAAGACCCCTGAGGAGCCCGCTAATCAGGAAGACCGACTGCCAGACCTCCTTCCCAGCGATTTCTATGAGAATCTAGCCGAGGGAGATGGACCTACTGTACAAGAGGTAAAGGCGTGGATTAGCAAGGCTCCTGAAAAGCTGGATAACCCCATTGCCTTTTAGCAACGGCAAGAACAGGCTTTCCCTATGCTAACACGAATGGCAATAGATATACTCACAATACCTTCAATATCAGCAGAATGCGAGCGTGTATTTAGCCGGGCTAAGCTCACAATGGGGCCACAACGCCAGATCTTAGTTGATGAGACTTTGGAAGCTATTGAGTGTTTAAAATGCTGGAAGGATGACACGTGAGAGGACACGTGATTCAACTCAACTCAATTATATCAATTCAATTTAATTCCTGGTCTCTCAATTCAATTCATGATGCCCTCAATTCAATCGCCGAAAATCTGCTCGAAAATTGAATTGATAGCAGCCCTGGATACGATGTGGTTCTGCCCTGGTTCGATACTGAGGGCCATGTAGTTACGGTTTGGCGATGGTCCTGCCCATAATGGAGGATGTTCTTCATCATTGTTACCTAGAGAATACACGTGGAAATCTCGAAACAGAGGGCCAGAAGCACGTAAACAGGGGCGAGACATGACTACTGGCGCTTACGGCTGTCCTGGCAAGCAGATAAAATAGTGTTTTGAGAAAGAGAATCTCAGACAGGGAAAAGCTTCTAGAGTTTACCAGACATACCACTTGCTTAATGGCTCAAGAAATGTACATATTACTACCCGAGGCACAATAGTTCTTCAAGCATTGCCATGGTATCGCCGTTAGGCTCAGTCGCTTCCACAAACTAACCAGCTACGATATAGCAAACGGGGCCAGGGCTAATCAAGGAGGTAGAGAATAAAAGCACGGCCGTCACGGGGATGACAAGCTTTAGAACACCCTCTGTTTCGACGACTATCAAGGTGACAGCGATCACCTCGTCATCTCCGACTTTGGCTTCACCGAGTTCAAGAGCACCTAGTCCAGGTCACTCGTCGCGCCGAAAGGCAATGCTGGATACACGGGTACCTGCTAGCCTCCTGACCGCTAGGTTGAATACGATATCTCGCGAAAGTACGATATATGGCCTCTAGGGTGCGTCTTTCTAGAGCTAGTCTCGTGGTTCCTCGGCATAGAACCAGACGACTTTTGCAGCACACACAGGATACCCGGCACTGGCATCGTGAGTTATCTCACAGACGACAGAATTCTACCATACTGAGAGCTCAGGCGATGGAAACGAATGTTCCAAGGTGAAGCCCTGTGTTCTCGCGGTATGTGTACTCAACTCGGGTTGCAGTCACCTCCGGCACAGCTGATAACTTGCAGTGGATTCGCGGCCTCCGCAATCATGATTCGTGCTCTCGGTCGCTACATGATTTCCTTGACATGATCCAATACAGAACGCTCCTGCCCACGGCTGCCGATTAGGGTGACTCGAAAATGATACTAATGGATCTTTGGCGCATGCACCAGAGATGTCTCGAGGATGTTGCAGACGCAGCAAAGACAAGGCTGGAAAGCCCACCGACGAAGACAAGGTTCATTTTCCCCTGTCTAATACCTTTACTCTCTACTCACAACAGGCCAAAAGGTCCATCGAATCAACAGACGCCAAAGAGAAGTTCCGCAGATGATAGCTGGCAGCCAGATCCACATTCCAGAACTCCCCCATGGTATACCGCAGCTGCCCCCCTCGGCAAGAACCCTCGGAGCTCGAGGCTGAATTCAGTGATGCCGATGGAGCCGAAAGCCATGACAATGAAGCACCTCTCCCATTGGAGTCGGACCAGGCGGCTTTGCGGAATCGCCAACGCCTTATGGAAATTCTTTTTGGGGCCAGCAGCCAGCTGAGCCCAGCAGGGTCAAACATCGCTGATTCTGGTAGCTAGGAGGGTTGTGACCCAAATTCGGATGTCAAGGGACGATGAGAAGCAGATTAGACTCAAAAGCGGTCTGAAAACGGGAGAGCTGCTCCTGACGCCGCTTCACAGGGCACTCAGACGGAAGCTTCCGAATCAAGTCTGCCAAAATGCAAACGTCGTAAAAGGTGGATAGATACCCAGGGGTCTGAATGAGTGGTGCCTTAGGGGTTCCAGCAGCTGTTGCAAATCACTCAGCTATCTTACTTTAACTTGAAAGTTATACTTCGTCTTCCCACGAAGCGTTATTTGCTGATCCTTGAAAATAAATGTCCCACTCGTCTTCTTCGGTGCCGTGATGCGTACATGTAACGTGTCCTTCTTTAGCCTCCATTCAACCTCCACCTCCCCGCCGAACGCAGTCATGATCCGGGCATTGACACGCTTCAAGCCCATGCGGATGCCGCTCTCTGGTCCAACCACCCACGTCTTGTAGCCGTACCCCTTGATACCCTTGGCAGGCCGAAGGCCCGCTGCCCATTCTGTCAGGACATAAGTGGCAGCGCCTCCCCAGGGATGGCCGAGAGAGGTAAAGAGGCCCAGGCCAGGGCTGCCGTCATGGAGGACATACTCCCAGCTGGCGCCGCTCGATGTCTTGATGTTGTCGACCATGGCCCCCCAGAGAGTATCAATGAGCCTGACGCCGCGCTCGTCCGCCCCATCCACGCCAGACTCGAAAAGGGCGGAGAGGAGGAAGCCATTCGTGTTGGGACTTACACTGGCAGTGGGAGAGGCCGGATCTGTTCGGGTGTTGTCGCGATAGCCTGGACCGAAGGCGAGCTTGTCCAGCGCCCTGATGGAGCGGGTTGCTTGCGCCTTGGTGGCAACCTTGCTCGAGAGACAGAAGGCGGTGCTTTGCACAGAGAAGTCGGTGAGGTTTGCCGTGGAGACCATCCAAGTGCCAAGCTCATCATTCCACAGTTTCTTCCGGATCGTCTCAGTAAGCTCCTCACCAACCTTGGCCCATTTCTTGGCCGACGAGTCATCCCCGATAGCTGTAGCGATTTCAGCCATGGAGCGGAGTGCCTGTACAGTCATGCACGAAACAGAAGCCCCAGACGCTGCAGGACCGGTAAAGGCCGCCTTGAGATGGACAAGGCCATCGGTGCTATTGACGTTGTTGGCAGCCCACTCAACGAGGAGCTTGAATTGGTCCCAATTCTCACGCACGAAAACAACGTCATTGCTCGCTTGCACATAATAGTAAAGCGAGAGAAGGCCTAGCAACTGGTAATCCTCCAGGCCATAGGTATTATCCAAGACGCTAGTGTTTGCTCGGTAGCCGAGTGGCGCCTTGATGCTCAAGAGACCGGTCTCAAGCTGTGTCGGTAGTAGAGCCTCAAATGTGCCCTTTTGAAGATCGAAGCGAGATGTGCTCACTCCCACGATACGCGAAGTATGGTAGTAGTCACCGAGCCAGATGAGACGGTCCCGCTTCGGGCCGTCGAGGCAGGCGCCGTAGATATTTCCTTGGACGCCGTACTCGGCGAGAATATCATCTGAAGTCAGGCTACTCTCGTAAACGGCCTTACCTTGCTTGTCATAGACAGCAATGTTGCGGTAGTAAGCCTTCTGGTCCATGTAAGCGCCGAGTCCAAACCGGCCCTCAAGACGGATTGGTGCCATGGCTCCCCTGAACTCGACACGGTACTCAGTGAGTGACATGTTGAACACCTCGGTTCCATCGATAATAGCGCTGAGGTAGCCATCGTCGAGAGTAGTGCGAATCTTATACCACTTCTTTTCAAGCATAGCAAACGGAAGGTCGTACGTCTTGAGAAGATAAGTGGGCATAGTAGTTTGGTTGACCTGACCCCAGCCGGCAGTCACCTGCAAAGTATTGCGAGGAGATAGGGTATAGTTGTGGTTAGCATAGGTGGTCTCGTTGGGCAAGTCGCCAGTGATTTGAAGACCAATTCCACTTCCACTACCAATCTCCCAAGCCTAATGATGACAGAGAAATACTGTTAGCGGACATCGTATACATTCCAGAGGCTTTGGGTGGGCAGGACGCCAGGAATGACGCAATAGCATCGTGCTGGGCAAATACGGTATGGGTACTTACGACTCCCCACCAGAGTCCGCCTCTGTCGATCCGAGTCTCAAACTCCAAGGTATTATTTCCAATCAAAGGAGCCCGTTCGCTCTGCATAGGCCGCAGAGACTCGACCAAAACGCCATTCTCGGGGTGGACACGCCAAGTTGCTGGCTGTGATCGTTCCTCCAGGCAGGCGGACTGGGCACCGCGGACCCCGACCTTCCAGATTTCGTTGAGTCGCTTATCATCACATTCGAAATAGCCAGGCTCCTTGTCGGGGTCGACATTGGGGAATCCGGCGGTGAAGCCTACCGCCGAGAAAGAAATTCTCCCCTTGGTGGTCAGCCGGATCGACTCCCACCGCTGACCACCCTGCGTAAGAAAAGAGTCAAGCCGACCAGTCTTGGTGACATTCATGGTTTCGGCGCGGAAGTTGGCGCCGACTTGGTTGCCGTATAGCAGAGGTCCGTCGCCAAAGGGAGCTTCCATGCCCCCGTACGCCTCGGAATACTTGACCTCGATCTCAACGGGGCCACTGATCTGCTTTACCTCAAACCACGGGACGCCGCCAACCTCATGGCCGTAGTCTAGGACGGCCACGGTATCCCTATCGGAATCAAGAGTGAAGCTTGAGAAGTCTTTCTTTGTCTGCCAAGTGGGTTTGGTTCCTAGCGCAAGACCTTTGGGACGAAAGGGCTTGTGGTTGGAGCTAGGATTACATGTCAGCCTTCGAAAACAGAGCTCAAAAAGCAGCGGCCGGGTCTCAAGTCCATACCTTGACTTTGCCTCGCAGCATGCCGAAGAGACAAGAACACCTAATAACACAACCTGCGTACTGCAGAACGATAGTAGGTTGACCATGGTAGCAGGCTGCGAAGGCAATCTCTGAGAAGTTATGGCTGCAATTCTCAATCTGGAGCTGCATGGCCACGGGCTTTTTATCTAGCAGCAAGGACCATCTAGCAACGTGATGTTCTTTCGGGTATTCGGGCTAATTGTTCGCGATCATCGTCCGAACCGAAACACTCCACGTGATGTGATCGAATCCTAGCTAGTTGGGTACGTAGGAAGGCGGGGAAGTCTGGGGAGACTTGCTCTAAAACCGGGGTAGTTACTTCGCAGAGGGCGACGATCCACACAATGGCTCCATTTGGGTCAAGCCTACCCGGCCGGTCAGGCAATAGGTGGTGGAACTGATACGATATGCTGGACTCGGAAAAAATGGCTTCGGTTCGGTTCGATTCGGCGAGACCAACTCCATGCGACTTGTCGGATACGAGGGTGGTCAGTCAAGATGAATGATGATCTCAAGACGGAGAACAGATCAGTGATTGATTCCACTCTCTCCTCTCGTTTTCGTCCTTCCTCGTCCTCATTATATTCGACGAGACGAGGCTGTGATACGAGACCTGCCGAACCTGTAACAGATCTGTAATACCACTCTGACTCTTGTGATGCACTCTTGTGACAATCTGGGTAGAGGCATAATGCAACAGATCCTGAAGTTAAGGGGAAACTCTCAGTTCTTCCAACAGCCACGTCAAGCCATGTAAGTGGCCAATGCAATAGACCAGCCAACCATAGGTTGCCAATTGTGGTACTGAGCGTCCTAAAAGGATCAAGGATCAGGTAAATGATAATGAGCAGCAGCAGTGTGTTGATTAATTGTTGTCTGAGGTTGTCTCTGGGGCGGGGTACTCCCCAGGCAGCTTTTCTGGTTATCAGCCATCTGGGCATTGCCGAGTGATTGCAGAGTCTAACCGGCGCCATCGGTTGGCAATACAATATCAAGACCATTGCACTTGGGCAGGGCAGATTGAACAGGAAGTAGATTTCCAGTGTAGTTTCAAGCCGTCATAGGTTGGCTAAAATACAGATTATCAAACAAGGCGTCGGTAACTATTTAACCACGTCCACCATTCGGGTAGAATGAGGATCCCACGCAAATAGTGGCGGCCAGGGCCTCACGGGAGCCGTTCAACTCAATCTCAGCAGAGCTACCTAGCATCCATTGCAGACATCCTCCCAGCCTCGGTGAAAACATTCTGTCTAGCCCACTCACGGACTCTCGCACCCAGAAAGTATGCCACGATACCAAATCCGCTCAAGACCCCGCAGACAATCGCATAGATATTCATCGCTCCATCGTAGCCAGTCAAGTTGATCAATGGCACGGTCGAGCAGCTCAGACCGAAGGAGATGAATCCACGGCCAGCGCAAATGACAAGAAGTAGCGGTTCTGCTTTGCTTGGAAAACTGTCCATGGCAAACGTAATGCCAACCAAGTTTACGCCCAGAAAGGCAAAGTAACAGAGATGGTAGGGTGCGACAATGGCCATCCAATGCCAGTTGTCAGGCGCAGCAGCCGCCCGACCGTAGATGATGCAAGAGATGATAGCTGCAGCAGCAGGGATTGCCAGTACAAGCAGACGGTATTCAGGCTGTATTAGGTACTGTCAGTATCAGACGTCGCTCACATGTTCCTCACACGGTCGTAAGAGAGCCGTAATAGGTTGCAAAACATACCTCGAAAACTCCCTTTCGCCGTCTACTCAAGAACTTGCAGATAAAATCCGAGCCGTAGCCGAGGAGGGGAATCATAATGACACAGTCGAGCACCTGGACGAGCTGCACGTATCCCAGCATCTCGGCGTCGAAACTGTAAGGCAGGCTGATTAGGATCTGCGCGAAGGTCGAGACCTGGTAGACATAGAGGCCCAGGAAAGCGCCGTTGAGGAGCAGCATCCAGAAAATTGAAGGCAGAACAAGCGACTTGGCCGTGTCCTTGTAGAACTTCACCATCACCTTCCAATCCGGCTTCATGTGGAACAGCTTGATGTCGTGTCGCCAGGTCCTCGCGCCATACTTTTCGGGCTGCAGGAAGGTCTCCTGCCGTGTCGTGACTTGATAGAGGACCTCGTCGGCGCCATCGCGGGAGACATTTCCGTTTTTATCAAGTCTCAAATGCACCGCGCCCTCTTTACAGGAGGTCAGTGTCGAGCTTTCTACCCAGCGTGGAGGCGCAACTTACCCACGGCGTCGTCGGGTCGACTGAACTGGCTCTCTGTGAGGAAGAAAAAGGACAGGATCAACGTCACGCTATTCACAGCCGTGATGATGCCGTACCACCACGAGAGGCCGATCCCCGGGACGATGTAAGTAGTCGCGGTGAAAAGCGTTGCAGTCACAGTCGTCTGCACGCCCACAAAATACGCCAGCTTGATGCCGTGCTCGTGCAGGAAGTGAATTTCCTGCACAATCAGAGGAGCCAGTGCCTCGCTCTGGCCAGCCGCCATGCTGAAGATATCCCGGCCCGCAATATGGCTGTTGAGGGATTTGGTACACGCACACCAGATGCCAGACGCGACCAGAAGCACCAGCGAGAACAGGAACACTGGCCGACGGCCAACAGCCATGGCGAGTGGCATGGAGAAGAGGTTGCCAATCCCCATAAACAAGGTAGGATATGTGAGCAGATCGGTGATCCGCGAAGGGTCGTCGTCAGGATAGAGCTTCATGACTTCGGGATAGACAGATCCGAGACCAGACGTGCCGAGAACAGACATGCCCGAGTACACGCCGACAAGCAAGATGACCGTGTATTTACGCCATGGAGGCAGGTTGAGGGGGTCTGGGCGTCCCTTGGTGTCAGCTGCGGCAAGACGGCCGAGGATTTTGTGACAAGAAGGGGTTCCTCACCTTTGGGGTCCGGGCTGGGTGTCGGGATTAGGACCACAGCCCCGTCGTGATAGAGGTTGACCGTGCCAGAGGCATGGTGACTCGACTTGTCGTGTTTGATGTCCTCGACAGCGGTTATCTCTGGTTTGTCGCGTGGAGACGCCTGATTGTTGGCCATGTTGGTTGAATGGTGTTTGATACTGGATGAACTTTGTGCTGTAGAAGTGTGCTTGAGGGGCAAGTGCCGCTTCGTCGACTCGTAGAGGCGGTTCTCTTATCTCTCTCTGAGTTCCAGCCGCTCCTGCCCATGTTCGCCCCCATCAAGACATTGAGTCCATCTCGGCTCGGAGTCCATGCCTTGGCCCAGGAGTCTTCGAGCGACTCCGATTGGCCTGTGTCTGTCAAGGCGGGGCGTGGGGCCGATTTTGAAGGCATCAAATGGATGCAGATCTGGGGAACAATGCGGGGAAATCGGGAGTGAGGGCCCCCTCGTTCCGATGAGTCAGTAACTTAACTGGAGTTGATTGGCATGGCGCCGGCTCGGTAGGAAAGCTGCAACAATCTCAAACTTGTCGGTATCTGCTCAAGCCTGGACCCAACTCCGCTGACCGCTCATCGGCATATCAATATTCGCTGCCATGGGACATAGACACCCACAAGCAGTTGCCGCGTCGCTCGAGATTTCGTCCAATGACTGCCGGAATGGATACCGAGCCAACTCAAGGATCCATCGCAGCCTCTGCCGGAGCAGGCTCGACCAAACGGCGGCGATTGAATTTTGCCTGTAACTACTGCCGGGCCCGCAAAACCCGATGCGATGAACAACAGCCATCCTGCCAAGCTTGTCTGCTCGCCGGTGTCCCCTGTGTCACCGAGGACCGCCGAAAACCCGGACAGTGGGTTCAGCGGCGTGAGGCGGGCAAGGGGCCTGATGCCTCTTCCGCGTGTTCAGCAAGCCCGCTGGAAGAGCATCGCGCAGCAGACGCGGACAACTGCCAGGCAAGGTCACCGGTGGATTCAAGAACTACGTCTATCATACCTCTAGCAAGGCCGGACATGACCGGGAGCGAATCGGGGTCGCAGGCTCAGGATGGGGCCTCAACCGCCCAGACGCTCAACAACCGCTTGCCAATTTGGTGCCAGAGCGAAGCAGCCAACTCGTTTGAGATATTGACAGAGTGGCTCGATTTGGCCTTTCACCGACTGAGCATCCCATACCGGGTTGGCGTCAATCAAGGCACCGAGTCGGGCGCAAGTAATACGACACCCAACCCGCGCCACGGTCTTGTTCAACTGCAACCCTCACGAACTGTTCCTGATATCCCCGACGCCCAGACCGTGGAGAAACTCATCCAAGTGTTCAAGGAAGAAACTCATGCCTTTTTCCCTGTCCTGCGCTTGGACCTCGCCCGTGCTGAAGCTTTGCAAGCCTGCCTACTTTCTGCAAATACAAATCAAACTGAGACCATCGATCTGAACTTGCTGAGAACACTACTCTTGCTCGCGGCTGGGGGTTTCCATCAGCAAGAGCAGAAGGACTTTACGAAACATACATTGACCCTCGCCAGAGACTCTCTCGGTCATTTGATAGGGTCGGTAACCATCGATACGGTTGAGGTCCTGTTCCTCTTTTCTGTCTGTCTGAGACTGAACGATGAGCTTGCTTCAGCCTGGACAACGCTCGGTCTCTGCATCTCACTGGCTGCTTGCCTCGGGCTCCACAGGCCGAGTGCAAAGCACTCTCCCGTCTCTCAGCACCGTCACCCTGTCTGGTGGGCCATCTATAGCTACGAGAAGTTTTTCTCTTTTCAACTTGGGCATATGTCGAGCATTCCGGATGAAGGCTATGACAACCATGATGACATTAATTCGAATTGGGCGAATACGAAGCCGCACGAGTTTGTTTTGACCATGGCTCGGGTCCTGAGCAAAGTGAGCCGAAGGTGTGTTGAGGCGCGGCGAAAAGAGGATTTGGCAAGCAACAGAGACTTGGAGGCGGCTATTAAAGAAAAGGTTCACGCAACGGGAGAGTCTCTTCTCATGTTGGTGGATTGGGCCGAGGGGCTTCCACTATATATCAGGTTCGTTACTCTGATAAACCTCCTGCGAATTGTTACCCTAATGTATTGATAACCTGTCAAAGACCAACTTCTAACTCACTACCTGTGTCTCAAGATGATGAAGCTATAGCATCCTTCATCTCTCTCTACTATCATAATGCGTAGGTTTTTAGCAAATCATCTCCTAGAAAACCTGCTGACGTAGTTGCAGGATCCTCATGGTTTCTCGCAACTGTCTCCTAATCAGTAACTTAGCCCTGCACAAGGCTGTCGAGATTATTGCCAAGGGGAGCCCGTGGGAACACATAATCCGCAACGGACAATACTTAGTGGCCAGTTCCGCCCGCAAGATGGTGCATCTCCTCGCCGAGAACGAGGGGGCGCGAAGACCTGCACTGGTGCCCTGCTACTTCTCGCCTTTGCACGCGTTCTACGTCCTAGCTATCGGCATCTTGAAGCAGCCAGGCTCGAGAGTCTCTCGAATAGATCAAAGCGTAAGCTTCCCCACACATCAGCAGCACGAGGACAGTGGATATTCTGACAGAAAACAGCTGCTAGGAACTGCTGCTGACATGGTGCGTTGCTCCTGTCTGGGGCTGGAAGCCGGCCGCCTAGAGTGTGTGATCGAAGGCGTTCTGAACCTAACCTTCAACGCCATCACTGCGGTCCGGGGTTCTTCCCAAAGCAACCGCACTGTGAATGGAAATACCACCGAGACCTTGGGACCTTCCGAGAACAGCGGTGAGCTCCTGTCCTGGCCAGAAACAGGCGATGCCGCTTCGTTGCATGTACCGAGGCCATTGGACCCAATCAACCCAGGCCCCTTTGTCCAGGTGGTAAATAACACGCGTTTCGACCCGAATGCTGGAGATATGTATACTTCTCCGATGTTACCGGACAAAATCGGGTGTGACTGGGCTCATTTTGAGGATTTTTTAGCAAGGCTAGAGGAAGATAATTCCTTGCCCTCTATAAGCGATAGTTTAGTATAAAATCATACTTGAGAATTTGTATTGAGATATAGGCTGTTATATTATATATTGCAAACCTCTTTATTTCTTTAATAGCGATCCTTAGCTAAGTAGAATGAGTTACTATAGGAGGCACTTTAATATACTTCTAACTAGAGAGCCTCTACTCGGGGGGGCTCAAAATCGCCCCACCCCCCAACCTCGTGCAGCTCGGTTGGGGGGTACGTTGAGTTGCAAAAGGTCCGTTGATTTGCAAAAATAAGATACATCCGTATACAGCCAATTTACTATGAGGAGAGAAGTCACTTCATTTGAAGCATGCCATAAGATATTTACATATGAACTTTCACATATGGATATAAGAGTGCAAGCATTTTTCGACTTTCCTATGACATAAGGGTGTTATTTATAACGCCTCATCGCCCTCTTGAT